>ML347781.1:0-39320 GCA_005239505.1 Nicotiana paniculata | reverse complement strand
TATATATATATATATATATATATATATATATATATATATATATATATATATATATTGCGACGCAACTGGATCCCACCATATGTCAATAACACTAGGATAATTCACCCTTATTTGACCATATCAATCCATCCTTATTCCTCATGTTGCGGAGTGCAAACCGATCCCACCGTATAAACATATTCCCCCTTGTTCCTCAAATTAATCCTCCCTTATTCCTCCTGCTGCGGCGTGCAGCCCGATACTACTATATCAGTACCAAACACTCAATGTACACAGTCAATTTACACTCTAAATCACAAGGCCTATACGATAAATGACCAAACTGAACCAAGCAAAAGAAACCTTGATTAACACAAAATCTACTTCAAATAATACTACACGGCAAGAACAATCCAATAGTTTACAATTTAAAAGGTGCAAACAATTCATATTAAGCAACTAGTAGGGATTAGGGGACCTATGGAAAGAACTTACATAGCTAGCAGGAGAAGATATTAATTAACACGTAGTAGTTAAGAATGAAAAAATTTAGAGCATATATCAATTAAGACAGGGAATGAAACAAATAATGGATAGTAGAAAATCAAGAAAAACAGATAATTTGGCGACGAATAAGCACTTATCACGTCACATATACGCCACTCACATGGATTTCACATAATCACATAGTCTGAGGGTTCCAAGTTCCCTCAAGTCAAGGTTAGACACAACAGTTACCTCGATCCACATGCCACTCACTGCTCAATTACCACTTTTCCTCTAGTTTCCACATTCGAACCACTCATATCTAGACATAATTAACTTAATAACATTAAATATTCCTAAAGAAATCAATTTCAATACATAAATTTAGGTATACCAAACTTTCCTGCAAAAAGTCAAAAATCGACCCCGGGCCTGCTTGGTCAAAACTCGAGGTTTGAACCAAAATCTATTCACCCCCTAGGTCGAATATGTAACTAGTTTCGAAATCCGACCCCAAATTGAGGTCTAATTTCCAATTTCTCAAAAATCACTAATTCTACCCAAACCCCCAATTTCTACCATGATATTCCTAGATTTTAGGTTGAAATTTAGTAAAGTGAAGTGAAAGATTGAAAGAATGAGTTAAGAATTACTTAGCTATGATTTGGGGAAGAAGTGGTCTTTGGAAAATCGCCTAGAGGGTTTCTTGTGTTTGAAAGTTTTGAAAAATGAGAAAAATCATGTCTAAGTCAAGATTTACCAACTGTAAATGTCGCATTTGCGTCCTGAGCTTCGTAATTGCGAAGCTCGCCAATGCGAGAAAAATATCACAAATGTGAAACCCTTGCATTTCTGCAACCTTCGCAAAATCGAACCATTTGCTCGTAATTGCAAACATTTGACTTCCACAAATGCTGCATAAACCTCGCAAATGCGAGAATCCCCAGTCCCAGCCCATGCTTGCAAATGTGATGATTCTAAGCAAATGCGAGCCTGACCTCGCAATTGCTAGACCTGCAGACCTGAAGCACATCAGGTATTTTTTCCTAAGTTCATTTCACTCTGTAGCTTATCCGAAACTCACCCGAGTCCTCGCGACTCAAAACTAAACATGCACACAAGTGTAAAAACATCATACGAGCTTGCTCGTGCAATCAAATTGCCAAAATAACACCTAGAACTATGAATTTAGCACGAAACACATGAAATTCACAAGAACACTTTAAATTTTCTATTTTTTTTACCACTGGATGTACGAATCACATCAAATAAGTTCTGTTTCTGACAAAATCTCATAGATAAGGTACAAATATCATAACAAACATGTACCGGGCTCCAGAACCAAAATACGGACGCGCTACCAAAAATCCTGAGCTAAAAACCATTAAAATTTTAGTCTTTCAATTTTCAATAAAAATTCATATCCAGAGCTAGGGACCTCGGAATTCAATTCCGGGAATACGCCCAGGTCCCATATTTTACTTGGACCCACCGAGACCATCAAAAAACATGTCTTGGCCCGTTTACTCAAACAATTGACCGAAGTAAACTAAAATTAACTTTTAAGGTCAAACGTTATTACTTCATCAATTTTCAACATAACAGCTTTTCGGAAACATGTCCAGACAGCATGTAAGTCGAGGAGGGTAAAAATGAGATTTTAAGGTTAAAGAGAGCAGAATTGAGTTCTAAAACATAAGATGACCCCTTTGGGTCATCACAGTTATTCAACAAAAACGTAATAAAGCATATTGTTATTAAATATAACACCAATGTTTGTGCATATGTACATTAACTCATAATTTCATAATTAAGATGCTAATAAAACTGTCACGTTTTTGGAATAGAATAATCATATCAAACATGTATCATTAAACAACACGTTTTAATATTATTCTATTAATGTTGTATTACATTATCTAGTTAGATGTAAGATGGCGTCCGATACCAATTGTTATAACATGCTCAACAGAAGAAAGTAAACAAACCAGGCATCAATTACATGTAAACTAGACAATGATATAATTATTAGATTAGAAGCACTAACCTCTTGAAACCGTTGCTCAAATCCTCCACACAGTAAGAATCCAGGGCTGCAGTCTTCTTCTATGGTCCTATTAAGACCTTGGAGGAATTTTCTTTGAGTGGTCAAGAACAATACAACTCTGAAAGGTGATTTATTGGGTGAAAATTGTCTTCCTCAAGTAGATTCGTTTTCATCCAAAATTAGGGCTCAAAAAACGTATAGGCTTCTACTTGCACAAGTAAAATTCTACTCTAACTCTACCGGATGACTTTTCTCCCAAGTCACTTTTTACCCAAGTTAGTCCAGGTTTTTGCTAGGTATAGCAAGGACCACATAAATAATAAGAAGCTACTAATTATAATATTAATTCGAAATTTGCATGAATTAATTCTTACTATAATTAAATTTGTTTTATTCAACTAAAAACTGCAATTGAACTCCTCAAAATGAATTTCGAAAATTCACTAACACTTATTTTAACTCCCCATTTTAAGATACCAAATACCAGTTAATTAAATTAAATCACTGAAAATTTAATTTAATCAACTAATTAGATCCTTTATAATTCCGCTTAAACTATTGCATATGACGGATACAAAATTCACCGGTCGGGTTTTCACATGAAAACTTATAAGCTTACATAAAGGGGTATCATCAAACTCAAAACCGAGTCATAGATTCTAACAACTAATTATTGTTTCACAAATGCTATTTCGTTATTGTCCAATCTATTAGGCATACTATAACTCTAAATAGAGTTGTACCTTTTGATAAATCAAAATAATAAACAAATCACATTGCTCATAATAATTATATCAAGATTAGGAGTAGAAGCTCATTTAATGAATTAGAGAAAAATATTTTATATATATTCAGTACAAAAATATATTTTCTCTACTTGGTCCGTTCAATATACACTAAGTATACTATCACAAGAAGTCGGAGTAAAACCACTCCCATAATCAAGACAAATTATACTACAATTTTGTGCTACAATCATCAAGATATTTTGCCCAATGATATCTTAGGTTGTGAACATAGTTTATTAATTATGAGAATCGATAATTTAATCTTTTGTGCATGAGCTAAGACTCCATACACTAAATTGTCTATCACATAACTAAAAGGACGCACATGTAACAAATAATCTATTTAAAATAGTACTTTATTTAATTGAATAAATTAAATAAATAATTATTCCATAAAAAATAAAACAAAAATACTATATTTAAACCGCATGGTTAATAGTATACCCCAACAATATTTTGGTGTATTCTTTTACTCTTTAATACCTCTCTAACTTAAAGAGTAGTAATAAACTAGAAGTAGACAAAAGTGACGAAAATTCCTTTATCATGGACTTCTGCCTAAATTGTATAATTTCTTGATTTTTAAATGATTTATGTAAAGGCAGTCAGGTAGTTTTGAAAGTAAACTCTCGTTATGTACTTCTTTTATATAATTTTTAAATATGTATATTTCATTAAAAAGAAACTTGTCTTTAATTTTTTAGGACTCTTTTTGGGATGTAAGGAGTACAAGTCCGTGATACTTTAATTTAATCTATTTTTTTTTTTGGGAAAATGGTTAAATTTGTTCGTCTACCATTTGAAAGGAACAAGCTTTGCCTTCCACATGATATCGGTCTAATACCCCTAACGTTATAAAAGTGGTCCAAAATTGTTCCTCGGTCGTTAATCATCTTCAAGAAAAATATGGATTTGTGGGAGCCGAAGTTAAAATTGGAGAGGGAACCGTAGAGTTTGGCGCATGCGAGTGATTTTTGTATGTGGGAATTACGTTTTGGTTTTTATTTTAGAGAAATCGAATGAACAAATGGGTTATGGCGAGTTGCTAAAAACTAGTGGAGGTGCTGGTGATTTTGAATAGGGAAAGAATACGAATAAAAGGGGAAGATAACTATTTGCGGTAAGGGTGGCATCCACATGAGATGGTATTAGCCATGGTGGAGGAGATTAACGGTGGACGGACAATATGGTGTTTCATACTTCTCTGCCACATTTTCTTCTGTGTATCATATTTGCATGAAAATCATCATTTCTATATTTTCCAATAGACCACAATTCGAGTAATATGCGGAATCAATTTGTGAATTGCATTTTTAGGCTTTGTGTCTCTCAACCTTCTAATCATATTGATAAACGACCAAAAATGCATATTTTCATTGTGATTTCATCTCATAACTTGTATGGTTACGGTAGGTTATATGATTTTTCTAGTGAATTATGCTCATTACGTGCATTCTTATGTGTAGGAGCGAGTTGGACGAAAAGTGAGCAAAAGAAGCTGATTCGGGACCAAAAAATAAAAAAAAGGAGTTTTCTAGTTCACTCTGGCGTGCACACGAGAGAGTGAACGAGCTAGCTGAGGAAAATATTGAGAAAAAACAACGGATTATGGAAAAAAAGGCATGAAATTGCATGAGAGACCTAGAAGGAAAAGAAAAAGAGAAACACTTCGCTCGTTCACTCTCGCGTGCGAACGAGAGAGTGAACGCGCTAACCTGAAAAGTCTTTTCCAAATTGGCATGTATTATTTCGCTGCATGCTAACCCTATACCATATAAATAGTCCTTAAAATCACTTTTGACGGGGATTGAACGTTATAAAAGAGGAGGATCGAACGGGAGGAGGCAAGAACATAAAGAAAAGAGCAAGGCAGAGAATTCTTCTACGGGTTTTTCACTTCCTTCTTCATATTTCCATTGGTTGTTATGACTTTTTGTATTGTAATCTTACATAATATTATGAGTAGCTAAACCCTTCATCTAGAGTTTGATGGAACGTCTTGGTGGATGAATTTTTGTTGCGTTTAATGTAAGTTTGCCATTGGATTTTCTCTACTTGTTCAATTACGTGATTATTGTGGTTGATTAAAGGGCCCTCAATTGACTGTGCCTATTTAGTATGTATTGCGTGGAAAAGGGTACACATTTAGGTAGTCGTTGACCAACATCACTCCTAACGTATATGAGGAATCAATACAGAGGGTTTAAAGGTGGGATTAGGAATAATGAAACTTTGGTGCGATATTAGTAAGCGGGAAATTAGTGTCAGCTAGCGTAGTTCATAAGAATACGTCTAGTAAATTGTTGTATTTGATCAGAAGAGAATTACGACACATAAAGTGCTCACGATTGGTACAGAATATTTAGGCGAATTTATATGAGACGTGGCGGGGAGGATTCCGATGAGAGGGGAAATCGTAACCCTAGACCTTTCCAATCTTGTCTACATTATTTGCTTTGTTAGTAATAAAATTGCAGCTTTTTAATTACCTTGGTTTTAGTTAGCAAGTACTCAACTCATTATTGAATATTTCTGGAAGTGGATTACTTGAATTCTTGCGAAACTAGCAGTTGTGATTAGTAGGTTAATTCTCTGTGGGATTCGACTACGAACTTGTAAATCAGATTATATTTGCAATGACCGCGCTTTGTCCTTTTTATATGGCATAGTTGAGCATGATCAAATTTTGGCACTGTTACCGGAGAATTAACGGTGTTATTAATTACGGCTAGACAAATTTCTAGAATTTTTAGTTTAGTCATCTTTCTCGACTTGAAATTCATTATATTGAAACTCTAACATTTGTAGTCTTGTGTGTTACATGTTCATGCCTGGAAACTCCTCAAGAATTGATGAATGATATGAAGCATTACCGGACCCTAAGGAAACTTTCAAGGCACTAAATAGAGTAAACAAGAAAGACAAATGACAATATAACTCAACAGAACGAATCGAACTAGACATAGGGAATGCGAATAATAATCAAAATAACAGAAACATTGTGAATGACCCGAACAATCGGGGTGTGGCACTTATTGTTCTAGAAGCTTCCATGTATGATTAGGCACATCCAACTGCTGAGAATCTGGCAACCACAATTGCAGTCCCTTGGATACAGGTGGAGTCATTTCAAATCATAAACAACATGTTACATCGGCTGCAGAAAAAGGGATTGTTCTACGGTTCTTACATTGAAGATCCTCAGCAGCATCTGAAAATTTTCTTGTCGATTTGTGTCATGCAAAACTAACAAATGTGACACCGAAAGAAATAAGCTTGTTTTTCTTTCCATTCTCCGTGACCGGAGAGGCTCAAACTTGGCTAAATTCGCTCCCCATAAACTCTATCACTACTTGAGAGGAATTAGTCAAGCAATTTTTTAACAAATTCTACCCACCCAATAAGATTGTCAAGCAAGTTGATGAGGTCTTGAGCTTCAGGCACAAACCAGCGGAAACATTGCAAGAGACTCAAAGGGATGCTAGTTATGTGTCCACACTATAGCATTCCGGATCATACGTTGGGACAAAGATTTTACATGGGATTGGCAGACAGCTTGAAAGCCAATGTTGACGCTTCAGCAGGTGGAGCATTTTTGAGCAAATCATTCAGAGAGTATAAGGTTTTGCCAAATAAAATGGCTCAAAACTCAAGATGGATGACAAGGGACTCTACAATCACTCCGGTAGTTCACTCAGTATCCCTAGACCCAAACAACTCCATGGCTGAGAACATGGCTATTGTGATGACGCAATTGAGTATCCTCACTAAAACGATTGATGAGTCGGGCAAAAAGCAAGTGCACATAGTTGACATGACTAATTGAGTGTTATACATACCATGCATTAACCAACCATATGTATGCTCGTGGAGTGGTGAAAGTGACACTCAAACTATCATGAGAACATGAATTATGTGGGTAACTATGGAGGCTAGAGGCAAGGTGGTCAAAATTGGGAGCAGCAGAATCAGCAGTGTAGACTAGCACAACATCAGTACAATAACAACAATAATCCTGGAGCTACGCGACCACAGATTCAAGTTGTGCCTTAGCGAAGGCAACAAGGATACAATAAGAAAAATTATCAACTAGCTTATCAACAACCTCAACAACAACAAATAATGAGACAACATGATGGGTCATCTGAAATTAAAGGAATACTGAAACAATTGATCGGGTCCAATGAAAAAATGCAAGAGAAGGTTGAAGCACATGACTCAGTGATAAAAGGAATTGAGACTCAATTAGGGCAGATATTGATGGATTTGAATAATCGTCCCCAAAGGGAATTACCTGCGGACACACATGTCAATCCGAGAGAGTAAGGCCCAAAGTAGCTTATGGCGGTGAGTCTAAGAAATGGTAGAGATCTTGATCTAGACAAAAAATTTCTTGTGAAAGCCAACCAACTGAAATAATTGTGCCAGTACCAATCGAGGTGGACAATTAAATAGGGTTAACAAAGGTCACAGTACAACATGAACAAGAGGAAACAAGAAAAGAAAAAAGGTCGTAAAGGATACTACATCATAAAAAGTGCCACGGCAGGATCTAACTCAAGTCACAAGAAGGAAGTGACCTCCAACACCCTTCCTGCAGAGGTTGTCTAAATAGCAAAAGGATGGGCAGTACAAAAAATTCATGGACATGTTGAGTCAAATTCAGGTAAACATTCCCCTAACTGATGCATTGAGGGAGATGCCCGGTTATGCAAAAATGATGAAGGACTTGATGTCTTGCAAGTTCGACTATCAAGACTTGGCAACAATGACATTGACTCAGACCTGCAATGCTGTTGTGATAAGATCTATAGCTGAGAAGCTATCCAACCATGGAAGCTTCACAATTCCATGCACCACAGGTAGCTTTGCATTCGCCAAAACATTGTGTGATTTGGGGGCGAGGATAAATCTGATGCCATTGTCTATCTATAAAATGTTAGGCATTGGAAGAGCAAGGCCCACCTCCATGTCACTACAACTAGCTGACCGAACGGTGAAAAGTCCAGCAGATATGCTTGGCGATGTACTTGTGCAAGTTGGAAAGTTGTGTTTCCGACAAATTTTGTCATTCTGGACTGCCAGGTTGCTGAGGAGATTCCCATAATTTTGGGAAGGCTGTTCTTGGCTAGAGGAAGAGCTCTGATTGATTTTGAAACTAGGGAGCTGAAGACGAGGATAAATAATGAAGAAATAATATTTAATGTTCAAAAGTCTATGTGGCGACCGAGTGAGTTTCAAAATTTCTCTTTGATAGAAGTTGTGGATGTGATCATTGAGGAAGATGATGAGGCACTTAATGCAAAAGACCTCTTGCGACCTTCCTCGTGAACTTAGAAAATGTGAATGGTGAAGATTTGGCGGAGTGGGTGTTGGCTCTTGAAGGACAGGGGTACTGGAAAAAAGAGGTCGCATTCAAGCCTTTACACTTAGAAGAAAGAAATACCCCTCCAGCTAAGCCATCGATCGAAGAGCCACCACAGTTGGAGCTGAAACCGCTACCATCTCACCCCGAGTATGCTTTCTTGGTAACTAACTCAACTTTACCTATTATTATCCCATATGGTTTGTTAGATGTGTAAATAGAACATCTTTTGCAGTTGTTGAAAAAGTGCAAGACTGTAGTTGGTTGGACCATTGCAGACATTAAAGGTATCATCCTGGCCTTCTGTATGCATAACGTTCTATTGGAAGATGGGAACAAACCTTCTAGAGAATATCAAAGAAGGTTGAACCCCAAAATTAAAGAAGTCGTAAAGAAGGAAGTGATCAAGTGGTTATATGCGGGAATCATTTTTCCCATCTATGACAGCAACTGGGTTAGCCCAGTTCAGTGTGTGCCAAAGAAAGGTGGAATTATTGTTTTGCAAAACGGGAACGACGAGTTGATCTTAATACAAATAGTCACGGGATGGCAAATTTGTATGGACTATAGAAGATTGAAAAAGGCCACCCGAAAAGACCATTTTCCCTTGTCGTTCATTGAATAGATGTTAGATAGATTGGCAGGGAGGTCCCACTTTTGCTTCGTGGATCGATACTCGGGGTATAAACATATCTCTATTGCCCTGGAGGATAGAGAGAAAATGTCATTCACCTGTCCATATGACATCTATTCTTTCCGGAGAATGTCGTTTGCCATATGCAATGCACTCGCCACATTCCAATAGTGCATGATGACCATCTTCACAGATATGGTAGAGGAAATGACTGAGGTTTTCATGGATGACTTCTCAGTGGTGAGGAACTCATTTGATGATTGCCTTATGAACTTGAATAGAGTATTGAAGAGGTGTATGGAGACTAATCTGGTACTGAACTGGGAAAAATGCCATTTTATGGTACAAGAAGGTATAGTATTGGGTCACCTAGTGTCATCTAAGGTCATCAAGGTGGACCGTGCTAAAGTTGATGTAATATAGAAGTTGCCACCACCCACTTCCGTCAAGGCAATAAGAAGTTTCCTTGGTCACGCCGGTTTCTATAGGAAATTTATAAAACATTTTCCAAGATTGCTAACCTTTTTTGTAAATTTCTTGAAAAAGATCCCCCCTTTGTGTTTTTTGATGACACCTGGGTAGCTTTTGAGGAAAAATATAGCTCTTCACCTATCATAGTTTCTCCCGTCTGGGATCAATCATTTGAGCTGATGTGCAATGCAAGTGATTATGTTGTGGGAGCAATGTGGGTAAGCGAAAGGAGAAGGACATACACCTAATCTACTATGAAAGTAGAACCCTGAGTGGTGCCCAACTAAACTACTCAGTGACCAAGAAGTAAATACTAGCAGTGGTGTTCGCATTTGACAAATTCAGCTCATACTTGATAGACTCGAAGGTAAATGTTTATACTGACCATGCTGCTCTCAGGTACCTAATTGAGAAGAAAGATTCAAAGTCGCGCCTGATTTGATGGGTGGTGCTACTACAAGAATTCGACTTGGAAATCCGTGACAGAAAGGGAACGGAGAACCAAATGGAAGATCACTTTACTAGGTTGGAAGGAGCGTAGAATAAGGTTGAGGTAGAAGAGATTGTGGAAACTTTCCCGGATGAACAACTAGTGGATACAAGCTTTGAGGTAGCGCCATGGTATGCAAATATTTCAAAATACCTGGCAAGTGGTATTATCCCCCATGACCTATCCTCTGTACAAACGAAAAATTTCTTCCGTGATTGTTGTATCTACTTTTGGGATGAGCTTTAAGTGTTCAGGATTTGTGTTGATAATATGATCCAGGGACGTATTCCCGAGATAAGCCAATATTCTATTTTGCAGGCTTGTCATGCATCCCCATATGGTGGCCATTTCAAGGGAGTAAGGAAAGATGCAAAACTGTTGGAATCGGGTTTCTTTTGGCCGACATTGTTCAAAGATGCACACTTCTGGGTGAAGTGTTGTGATGAATGCCAACAGACCGAGAACATTTCCCGCCGACATGAGATGCCCATGAACCCAATTCAAGAGGAAGAAGTGTTTGATGCATGGGGAATCAATTTCATATGACCTTTTTCAGCTCATATGGCACAAGTACATACTCGTAGCTGTGGACTATGTATCAAAATGGGTGGAAGCTGTGGCACTCCCTACAAATGATGCAAAGGGGTCATTGTTTTTTAGAGAAAGAATATATTCACCCTGTTTGGAACTCCAAGGGAAATAATCAGTGATGGAGGCACTCCCTTCTGCAACCGAGCCTTCACAAAGTTGTTAGAAAATAGGGTGTGCGCCATAAGGTTGCCACCCCATATCACCCACAAACAAATGGAAAAGTGCAGGTTTCAAACAGAGAGATAAAAAGTGTTTTGACAAAGACCGTGAATTCTACAAGAATTGATTAGTAAAGAAAGTTAGATGATGCACTCTGAACCTATTGTATCGCTTTCAAAACTTCAATTGGCATGTCGCCGTATAAATTGGTTTTTGGGAAGGCGTGTCACTTATCCATTGTCAAGACCCAAACTTCCCTCTGTTGGGTATCGTGATGGCACCTAGTCTTAGGGACTAGGTAAGTCTAACATTTCCACTGAACGACAACAATAATAAAGGAATTATAACAGTATCGATATAGACATCTTGACAGAGTTTACAAGTTCCCAAAACCCGGTAAATACAAGTCATAAGCTCTACGAAATCTTTCTATCAAATCCAAATACAACTGTCTAGTAATAATTAAGTACATTTGAATAGAAATAAAACAGGAAGGTGACTTTGAAGCCTGCGAACGCAGCAGCAGGTTGCCTTGAGTCTCCCCAGCAATGATCTGCGCAGCTACTAACAATAATNATGTAATTAAGGATACGATCGAATAATACGGAAGAAAATTCAATAATTACAATCAATGGACAACATAATAGAAGTACGCAAAGAGAATGGAAAGAATGCAATCCAAATGGCGGGAATCACAACTCAATAAAAGCACTAGCAACTCAGCACTGCATCAATTTATTCACGTCAGGAATTAGCCAATAAACTCAATAAAACTGGTCAAACCTTCGAGTGAAAACCTTTAAATCGTGAGTTTATTTTGAAAACTTTAAGATATAATCATTTCGGAATAAAGAATTTCTTCCTTGAAACATACTTTCTCTAAATGTATATTTATATACTTTTATAAAGAGAAATCCTTAAAACATAGTCTCTTCAAATACGTGGTGTTCAAATATACTTTCCCAAATACTGCTCTTTCAAATATCATCAAAATACGTGTTGTTCAAATATATTTTCCCAAATACTGCTCTTTCAAATATCATCAAAATACGTGTTGTTCAAATATATTTTCCCAAATACTGCTCTTTCAAATATCATTTTTCTGCAAAACAAATACTTTTCAAATATACTTTCGAAATTGAAGTCCTTCAGACATAACTTTTCCTGGATATAATTGCTTTTCAGCTATACTTTTCAATATATATATATATATTCTCCTCGATCCAAATCTTCTCAATGATAAAACCTCTGGAACTCAGTGTGCAACTCAGAATTTGTCATGCAATGCAGTACAAGGGGAAAGCTCCCGGAATCTCGTCCGTAGTCCCAATTTAAATATGCGATGTAGTACAGGGGGAAAGCTCCCGGATCACTGTCTGTAGTCCCAATTTAAATATGCGATGCAGTTCAGGGGGAAAGCTCCCGGATCTCTGTCCGTAGTCCCAATTTAAATATGCAGCGCAGTATAGGGGGAAAGCTCTCGTATCTCGGTCCGTAGTACTAATTTAAATATGCAGTGTAGTACAGGGAGAAAGCTCCCGGATCTCTGTCTGTAGTCCCAATTTCAATATGCAGTGCAGTACATGGGGAAAGCTCTCGTATCTCGGTCCGTAGTCCCAATTTAAATATGTAATGCAGCCACTGAGGGAAATAACAAGAATGCGACAGAAACAACATATATTGCCACAACCATCGCAAAAGCAAACAAGACCGAATGCAAAGTACGATGAGAAAAACAATACCAAGACTTAAATCACAAAAATGGTAAAAACTCACTCATAAGAAGTAGCCACTGAAAGGAATTCCAAGCACAAAGAGAAGACAATATAATTAAGGGAAAACAGGACAAATATAGCAACAATTCTATATATTCAAGTTCGCAGCCAAGAAACCAAATCGTCCGGCAAGAGAATCAACTATAACCAATCTCAGTTAGACAATTAGCTTCACCGAATAAACTAAATTTGAAAAAATGCTCAGTAAATAGGCAGCATCAAAGAATACCATCAACATGGGCGGTCATCAATTAAACCTAAGTAGTACTTAAGAGGAAAATCATTTAAATCACAATGTACGACCCACAGGCATGCTGGACCAACATATAGATATTCCAATTACTTGTTAGTCATTTATAGAGCAAGATTATTCTAGTTTTAGTCACAGAGGAAGCGTATGAAGAAAGATATAATATAACGGTAGGAAAAACAAGGTCTTCATTTAAGTCAACTAAGATCATATAAGAAACAAGGAATGCTAGGAAAGTACTTCTAATTTGAGCAGGGAGAGATGAATCTAGAAATCAAGAATTTAAATATAACGATTTCAATTCAAACGCGTGGAACATAAGGACCCAGAAATCCCTGAAGGGAAATCTATTTGCAAATAAGTCCGAGTACGCACTCGTCACCTCGCGTACGCGGACTACAATCCACATAGAAGACTCAATCCTAAGGGGTAGTTCCCGCACACAAGGTTAGGCAAGATACTTACCTTGACTGCGCTAATCAACTCAAAACCACGCTCTGGCCACGAGTATCCAACTTCGGGTAGCCCAAATCTAGACAATTCGATTGCATAGAGTAAATATCATCAAGAGGAATCAAAATAACTAATAAGTTCAAAGCTAATACGTGAAATTAGGAAATTCGCTCAAAAAGTTCCCCGGGCCCACGTCTCGAAATCTGGTAATAAATTATATTTTCCGGACACCCATTCACTCACGAGTCTAAACATATGAAATCTCTCAAATCGGAGGTCAAAAACCCAATCAAAACTCAATAATTTGGTCTATGAAGTTTATCAATTTTTTCCCAAATCATCCACCCAAATTCAAATTCTAAGGACCAGATTTAAGTTAGGAATCATGGAAATTGATCTAAGTAGGTTATAAATCACTTACCCAAGTTACCCAGGTGCAATGGTCTTCAAAAATTTCCTTCCCGAGTTCCAAAATTCGAAATGGTGAAAATAGGATTAAGCCCTCGAATCTGATATAATTGCCCAACAATATCCGCACCTGTGCCCCAGGTACCGCACCTGAATAAATACCATCGCAGGTGCAAAAATGCACTAAAAGGACTGGGGTCGTACCTATGGTCAAAAGGCCGCACATGCGGCTCCGCATCTGCAAAAAACAAACCCCACCTGCGAGGATTGGGGGATTGGGCCAATTCCACACCTGCGAGCTCCTCGTCGCACCTGCGTGTCCGTACCTGCGGAAGGTCCATTGCATGTGCGAGACACCAGAACCAGCAATGGTTTAGCTGTCTTCCAAGTTCTAATAACATCCGATAGGAATCCGAAACATACCCGAGGCCCCCAGGACCCCGTCCAACCACACACACAAGTCATATAACCTACCACGGACTCGCTCGAGGTTTAAAACTGCATAAAACAACACTAAAACGATGAATTAAACTAAAAAACCATGAAATTCCTCAAAACTTATATAAATATTAAGTTTTGCATTTAAGGTCTGAATCACATCAAACTAAGTCCGTTTATTACCAAATTTCACAGATAACACATATAAATCATGTCAAACCTATACCGGGCTCCGGAACCATAATACGAGCCCGATATCACAGGTTTCACCTAAAATTTCATTTTCAAAAACTTTTATATTTTTCAGAAAACAATTTTCTTTAAAAATTAATTTCTCGGACTTGGGACCTCGGAATTTGATTCAGGGCATACGCCCAAGTTCCATATTTTCATACAGACCGTCCGGGACCGTCAAATCACGGGTCCGGGTCCATTTACTTAAAATCATTGACTGAAGCCAACTTTATTCAAATTTCTAATACAAAAATTATCATTTTTATCAGTTTTCACATAAAGGCTTCCCGGATACACGCCCGGGATGTGCATGCAAATCTAGGTGAGATAGAAGGAGGTTTTAACGACCTCAAAACACAGAATTAGCTAGAAAATACGGGCTAACCTTTTGGGTCATCACAATCTCCCCCTCTTAATCAAACGTTCATCCTCGAACGTGCTAAGATTTACTTTTTGAACTCATCCAATCACTCATTGAGCACATCCAACACACACCCGCGAGTGATCCCACGTCACCCCAACCTACATAAGCCTGATGACACCATCATAACTGCCATATAGCCTCATCCTCATCATCGATAAGCCTCATACCTCAATTCCTCACCTTCTACTCATTTCCAAAAGACCCGATTCTAAATCCATATCCGACATTAGCCTCAACCAGCTACATCAACTCAGGTCTACGCCCATAAAGCACGACCTCACAGCATAGCACATCACACATATGCTCAATAGCACTTTTGATCACAATAACTGCCCGAAATCAACTAAACATTGGCAATTTGTCCCATATATGGAAGAACTCTATTTCCAAATCCCATAATACTAATAATGATGCAATAAACATGAAAACCTCATCATTAGACACCCAAATCACCGAGTCACAGCTAACACCACCAGGCACACATCCCGCAAACTAAACTAAATAAGCACATAACGAAATGACTGAGTATGAAAAATAGAAGCATATAAAGGTACTATCAAACAAGTCCATAGGAAAAATTCTCTATCAATACTGACTTACCAAAAGAAATATAACATGGAAGAAGCATAGCATACGAACAAATCACAAGGATGCCATCTTGATAAAAATTCCACCGCGGTACTAAGCCCTGTCCAAACATATAAAATCACAAAGAATCACGAGGGTCTAGCTCTCAACTCTATGGCACATGTCGAATATATATCATACCAACAAAGATCTCCCGCTAATTCATCTCGGCTAACAAAATCATAGCGCTCACTTACTCACATCTCAATGGAGTATCAAATCACAACTCGAAAACAAAATACTCAGGAGAATCACATAAAGCTTACCACGAGGACGACATGGACTCACTTCCAGTTTCACCACTAGCAAGGTGGAGTAAAACAATGTTAGACACGGGCTACTACTCATAGAACCTCCCAACAGGAGTAAGCACAAAAATAGAGTGCAAAAAACTCACTCATGAATGGAACAACAAAAAATGGAAATTCGTCCTGACCAATAGGACTATGGTGAAATACAATGGTACCCCACTTTAGCACCTCAATCCATACCTGGGTGATGATATCTGGCACGACGACCTCTAGCCTACTATATGCAACACATCAACGGGTCAGGCCTCCCCTTTTTGGGCGCCCTCTACCTTCCTGAATACCCTGCCATAACACTCCTACCTGAATCCTGGAACAATCTCTGACCCTGTGGCTAACATCTCCACACTGAAATTAATCTCTCTATCAATGTGGCTGTGGAAAACATACAATATGGATCCTCTAAGGCCCATGAGTAACTGAAAAGCTCCCATGCGAAGCTGGTAATGCAAACTGAATTGGCTGACCCACGAAATCTCTACTGTGGGGGTACCCAGCTTCCATGTAAAGAACTAGTGGATTTCTCAGATCTATTAGGCCTCTTTGCCTCCCTAAACCCTCACTCCTGATCTCGTCTGTCCTCTCGCTCCTGGTCCTACAAGCTCTCTAACCGGCGAGCGATCCCTGCTACCTGCTGAAATGAGGCATCCGACTCTAACTATCGAGTCTTGCTGAAACGAATATCATGCCTGAGTCCCTAAATGAATCTACAGACTCGCCTCCTAACTGAAGCAACCAACTGAAGCACATAACTGGCTGACTCACTGAATCTGACGGCGTACTCCAATGGTGACATGGCGCCTTGACACAACTGCTCAAACTCCACGCGCCGAACATTTCAAGGAACTGAGGTGCAACCTCCCTCAAAACATCTTCAAAAATTTAATCCATGCTAGTGACGCTAACTCGGCCAGATTACCCCAACTCATATGCCGCCACCGCTCGGGATATCAGGTGTTGTTCCATCTTCGTCAAATTCATGCGATATTATGATTGTGCCGTGTGAGTTGTGAAACGGCTTGATAATTTCCTATGTGTTGAGATCCCACGTAGTGGGGATATTATGTGAGCAAGATAGCTCTTGAGATCCAGAGTGTATATATGTATATCGCACCTCGGTTGTGCTTGAGTTTTGTAGCATGCGGCTTCGTCAGTCTCCCCAGGATGGTATTATGCACTTAGCGTGCTTGTGACCGATATTCAGTAACTTTTAATAGTGAGCAAATCAACTTCGTATATATCTTCTTATGTAAATTTCATGATGGGATCGGGTGGCACGCCGCCACGGGTATGTTATTTGGATCGGGTTTCACCCCACAACAGTGTGATGATGAGAAGGGTTAATATATATTTATTTTTCTTATGTTTTACTTCTTATTTTCTGAGAAAATTCATATTAGTTGTGTGAGTTGAATAGTCCCTTCCTGAGTCAATTCTTACATATCATGTTCGAGTTATGTCCTAGTGGCGCGATGTGGTATCATGTGAGGCTGGTGGTCATGTTTGGGGTGATTTAATGTCTGAGCAGTTCATAATGGGTGAGACGAGTTTATCGGATCAGGGATCAGTACGATAAGGTTATGTGAAGTGTATATTAAAGAACTAATACCATTATTCAGGTTCATAATGAAGTAATGATTCTAGTCAAGATGAGGTATTCAAGGATTTATTAACTCTGCAGTTGGGTATGAATTTCTGCACATTTCCTCTGTTGTGGTGGTATCGTCAGCATTATAGCAGGATGTATGTATATTTGTTATGAGGTGCATCGGGAGCACTAGATTCGTGAAATTTTGGCTGTTAAGGTTCAGGGAGTGTCATAGTGGTCAGATGATGGATTATGCGGTGTATGGTGCCGATTCAACAAAGGTATGCAGTTGTGTTCTGGTGCCTCGTGTGGTAGTCGATACGGTGTGTATATGTTGGAAGTAGGCATGACAGACAATTTCAAGTGTTAGAACTAGGTTCTGAGCTTATTATATGGATAAAAGAACAAATCTTCATATTTTATCAAGATAATGTTCTCAATTGGGTTGTAGTAGCACGGGCAGGTGCTCGAGGTGTTAAACAGCGATTTCAGATAACTCCAGAGCAGTTCTTGGCAAGTTCGCGGATGAACATCGCTTTAAGTGGGGGAGAATGTAACGACCCGACCGACCGTTTTGAGCTCTGCCGCATCGTTCAACGGTTTGAGGCCGTGAGCATCTTCGTTTCAGGTATTATGACCCGTGGGCGTGGTCAGAATTGAATTTTTGAGGAAGTTTAGAGTTGATTTGGAAAGAAAATTCTCGCTTAAGAAGCCTTAAGTTGGAAGAATCAACTAAGATTGGAATTTTGAGTAAACGACCTCCAAATCAGGATTTGAAGGTTCCCGCAGGTTCGTATGATGATTTCAGACTTGGGCGTATGTGCGGATCGGGTTTTGGATAACCCGGGAGCGTTTCGATGCATATTGTGGAAGTCAACATTTTTGAAGAAATTTCCTAAGTTTGGCCTGGAGCGCATTTCAGTGATGTTGATGTCCCTTTCGGATTTCGAGTCTGGGAATAGCTTTGTATAGTGATTCTTGAGTTGGGAGCGCGATCGGAAGTGAAAATTTGGATGTCCGTAGGTCATTTTAGAGTCATTTGGCTAAAGATAGAAATTTGAAGGTTTTTGAGAAATCAAACCAGAAGTGGAAATTTTGATACCGGGGTCGGAATGCGATTCCGGAAGTTTGAGCAGGTCCTAATGTCAAATATGACTTGTGTGCAAAATTTGGGGTCAATCGGACGTGACCTGGTTGGTTTCAACATCGGATGTATTGGGACTGGTCGGTAGTTTTGGTCGGAGTCCCGAGGGCCTCGGGTGTGTTTTAGGGTGGTTCCGGGTTGTTTTCAAGTGTTTTTGTGTTGCTGTCTTTCTTGTGTTTTGGGGGTTCAGTGCGATTGTAGTCCTAGTGGTGCGATCGCGGAGAAGGAATTAGGGCTGGTAATTTTGCTTGTGCGATCGAACAAGGACGTATGAAATCGCACATAGGAGGATTTTGGGGGCTGCTGCATTGGTCTATGCGATCGCAGCTATTGCTCTGTGATCGCATAAACGAAAAATATAAGTCTTCATGGCTTGTCTTATCTGATCACAGCTGGTACTGTGCGGCGATCTAGGAAACATACATTGCTTGTGCGATCGGGGCTAATTGTGTGCGTCGCATAGAGGGTTTTCCTGGGCAGTGTTCAATTTAAAACGGATTTTTTCTATTTGTCTCATATATCTCTCATGGTTGGGCGATTTTGGAGGATTTCAAAGGGTGATTTTCATCAAGCATCAAGAGGTGAGTGATTCCTTCTGATTTCCAAGTTTATTCAAGGTTTATACATGGAATTAAACATGAAAATTGTGGGAAAATTGAAAATTTTGAAGAAAACCTAGAAATTTGGCAATTTGGATTTTACCCACGAATTGATCATGAATATTTGAGTAAATTGTAGATTTGAACTAGTAAAACTATGGGTAGAATTTATCTTCAAGAAATTTCGGATTCCGGGCACGTGGGCTAGAGGGAATTTTGTTCATTTCACTAAGCGGGGTTGGAAATTTTTTTAATTTGGAATTGTTGCAAGTATTAGAGTATATTTTCATTGGATTATCGTTGTTTGGATAGTTTCGGAGCTTTGTGCAACGATTTGAGTCGTCGGAAGGGCTTGGAGACCGGTTATGGAATTTCGGAGCGAGGTAAGTCTCCTTTCTAACTTCGTGAGGGGGAATTGTCCCCAAAGGTGAACTAGTTAAGTATGTGTTACTATCTGCGGGGGCTACGTACGCACGAGATGACGGGATTCCGTGCGTAGCTACTATTATGCCATGTCCAGGTAGCCTAGGACCCACTAGCATGCCTTACCTGTTGTACCTGTGATCTTGTATTTAATATTAGACTGCTAATATAATCGAAATTGTAATTGAATGACTAAGCAAGATTAGAGATTATTTTCTTAATCATCTAAAAAGAGAATTGATTTTCCTTCGCGGACAATTGTATTTCCAGATAAGGTTGTATTATTAAACATTATAAAAACTTGGCAAGTGAATTTCGAAAAAAGGATTTACATACTATTTTTTTGTTTTTAAAAGAGAAATCGGAAATTTACTTGAGTATTTGTGTTCCCGACGTATTCAGGGTGGATTGTTGATTGTGCATGTCTTCATGTGACCGCTTCACAATTTACATTCCGCGAGCGGAGTGTTATTTTCCCCACTCTCATGGGACCGGGCCGTACGCCACGACGGATTTAAAAATGCACTTTTGGTACGGGTCGTTCCATCCTCGGTAGTGCATAGACATGATTATTATATTGAGAGGTACACTTATGGGACGGGCAGATCGATCCTCGGCGGTGCACAAAGATCATTATTATATTGAGAGATGCACTTTTGGTACGGGCCGTTCGATCCTCGGCAGTGCATAGAGATGAGTATTTTATTGAGAGTTGCACTTTTGGTACGGGTCGTTCGATCCTCGGTAGGGCACAAAGTTGATTATTATGATGGCTCAGGTCGGTTGTCCTTATCCCATATGCGCATGCTAAATTGTTAAATGTTTTAATGGATTTTTAAAAAAGTGACAAGGTTATTTGGGGGAAAACAAAGAGGAAATTGTTTATTTCAAATAATCGGGGGAAAATGAGGAAGTGGTAACTGTTTGTTTATTTTTCAGTATTTATTCGAATTTCAGTGCCTTATATATATTGTTGCTTTACTACCTTTACATGCCTACCGTGTTCATTATATGCTGTTAATTAATTTACTGGACCTTAGTGAGTGTCTAATTCTACCTCTCGTCACTACCTCTCTGAGGTTAGGCGGGCAACTTACTGAGTACACGCTGCTTTTGTACTCATGCTACACTTGCTGTGCATTTCTATTGCACATGTACTTTCAGAACAATGAGGAGGATTCAGAGACTTAGGCGAGCTGCATTATCCGGAGGCGATCCGCAGCTGACGGAGTCTCCCTCGTTCAGTATTTGTTTTCATTTTAAATTTCTTAGTCCAATTTGTATTTTGGACATGCTTTGTGATGATTGTATAAATTCTTAGAAATTGCTCATGTACTTGTGACACCGGGTTCTGGGGTATGTTGGGATATATTTGCTAAAGTGTAGTATTCAAACTATTGTTTTTAAATTAATGAGATTTTACTTGGTTCATATGTAATAAAGTGAAAGGAAATGTTTTACGAGAAAGAGTTTAAGTGTGGCGTGTTTTTAAACGGCAAAAAAGGCATAATTTCGGTGTACTTTCATCTCATAACTTGTGTGGCTATGGTAGGTTACATGAGTTTTCGTGATGAATAATGCTCATTACGTGCATTCTTATGTGTAGGAGCAAGTTGGACGAAAAGTGAGCAAAAGAAGTTGATTCGGGATCAAAAGACATAAGAAGGACTTTGCTCGTTCAGTCTTGTTGTCACACCTCCTTTTTTCGAGGAATAGGAATCTTTCCAATTAAAGTGACATTATTCGAAATGGAACTAATTATTTAGTTTAGAGTATCCACTTGGGACAATAAATATGTTGTTCTAAGTCACCGGTTTATTTTACAATCCCAAATTGAGGAAATTGACTCTTATTTATGGTACGAGAACACAGAAGATCGGGTAAGGAATTATATTAACCCGGGAGAAGGTGTGAGGCACTCTCAAGTTCCGGGGATCTAGCATGGTTGCTCAAATATTAATAATTGGCCAAATTATCTTATTTATTACATGTTTAAAATGTATTCTGCATTTTTACTTTCTAACTGCTTTTAATAATTTGTTTAACCGCTTTTAGTATTTATGGAGTGCTTTTGGAACAAGTCGTGCACTTGATGTTTTTGTACATATTGTGAATCGCATAACGTGAAACGCACTTGATATTTACAACATGTTTAATTATTATTATTATTTGATGTTATGGTCGAGTAGCGCGAAACGCGCACTCGAATTGCACTGGAACCGTACCCATAGTCACGATGATTTATTTATTAGTCGCGCCTGAAACAACTAGATGTTCATGGTTGTTTTTTCTAACTTTGAGATTATTGTAGAGTCGTGAAGTATGGAATATGGAGTAGTTAAGAATCGTTAGCTCTTATTAACAAGTTATTTACAACTTAACAAATTCTTGCTATTCTACTTTTGATTTAAACTAATTGCAGACAAAAGAAATCAAAACAAGAAAATCTACAAGTAAAGTTGACAAATACACTATTAGAACAACTAATTAAACAAAATGCATCCATGATGTTCGTGTTTATTTAAAGTATTGGTAAGGAATCATATGATTAAGCATTCATGTTTAGTTTGGTATATGCTCAAAAAGTTTTGTCCTTCAAAATTAGGCATGACATATCAACGTTTAAACAAGTCTCCTACTGAATGACAAATGACTAAGGCGACTAGCTCGATAAAACTAGGTCGAGTATGTCAATATAATATTCATGCCTAAACAATAAATTCTAACATCATAGAACCAATTGCATAGATAATTCTTACTTTTAACAATTATTAAACACCTCAATTCTGCCAAATTTGAAATGGATCATGATGGGACAGATTCAGGGATAAACAATAGCGAACAAATCATACGAGACATACTACTTAAATCAATAACAATTAACAGCTTGAAACTAACAGAGGTACATTTGGAGTCAACGAAGTAACATGACTGAAGAGCATTAGAGATCTAGTCGTCATTTTCTCAAAGAAAATTGAAAAAATAATGTAATAGAACAACAAATTAGAGTTTGCCAGGAATTTAACATTTATCATTTTTAGTAACAAATAAAAACAAATAGAGATTCATGAATATGTACCTAGTGCTCGAATCAGAAGTTGAAATGGCCAAAACAAAGTAGAAATTAAGATGACGGAATCTGGCAAAGCAATAGCAACAGATTCAGCGACCAGACCATACTTCTACAACCCAAATGTCACTCGAAATTCTAGAAAATTGAAGTAAAAGAGTAGAAATTCGAATAATCATCAAATCCTTCGTGTTTCATATTTTTGGAGTTATTTCGAAATCTCAGTTCTGGACTTGATTACAGGTTTTTCTATGCTTCTAGTGAATAAATTGTGAAGGAGATTAGAGAGAGTCCAGTTAGAATTATGTGTGTGAGATCATATGAGATAATGAGTGAGATGAGAGAAGAAAGAGAGGTCTGGCGGCTAGGGTTTGATTCTTTTTAGGGAGGGAGTCTGGCTCTTGTCGGAGATGATGGAGAGGCGGCTAGGGTTTTTAGGAAGCGTGGATCTGTTCGTGTATGTGGATTTAGAGGAGATGGATTGTTTAATGAAGAGGTTAATGTTGGTCCAGGCGGGTCGGGTATGGCTTGGTCTAGGTGTATTTGAGTAAAGACTGGGCCAAAAGCTGGACCAAGTTTGATTTAAGCTCAAATAGCCCCTCTCTTTCTTCTTTTAAAACTCACTTTTAGCCACTTTTAAATTCTAATGCTAATTAGATCCAATTTTTACATAATTAACCTATTCAATCTAATTTACCTAATCATTAACTAACATGTAAACATCATGTTAGAAATGTCTAAAGTATTTTTTGGGATTTTATGTTTTAGTAATGCAATTAATATGCAACTAAATGCTAAAAATGCAATTAAAGTATAAAAATATAAAAGATGAAAGATAAAATATTTTGATGATTTTAAAACACTTCTAAATATGCATGAACAATGAAAATAAATGCAAGAAAAATTCCTAAAATTATATGAAATAATTAAAATCAATTTTTGAATATATTTTAGGACTAATTTTATATATTGGGCAAAACTTACGTTCTAATAGTTGCACCTCTATGCTTGAGAACATGAAGATATTTCGGGCAAAGATAAAGTGAGAATTATGAGCAATGTTTTCCCGCTTGACACTCCGTGGGAAGTATTTTGAAAGAGTTTGTCCAAACCTTGCTTCGTAAGTTGCCTACATATCCTTGGCTATAAAGGAATTAGGTCAGTGTAGTTCTAGGAATTTTGATAGCTGGGACTACCGGAAGAGCTGTGAGTTCACTGTTGTTTCTTCTTGTTGAACTCCTTATTACACAAAAATTAAAATGAACAGAACTAAACAAGCCTATCAACTATGACTTACAAGATCCCTATCTATAAGTCTTTTGAAGTTTGATCTTGGGTCTTGGCTGGTTTTTCACGAAAATTCTTATCTGAATATTGATGCTTGCTAGCTGTAGGTGCTAGTTCATCTTTCTATGCATTCTTCTAATCCAAACGGGAAATGCAATGCTCGTGACTTCAGTCATGTCTTAAGCAGTGCATATCCTTTCACCCGTTTCTGCATTTTAGATTCACTTTTTTTTTCTTTCTTTTTTTTTTTGGATTGAGACTTCTTTTGATCATCTCAAACCTCGTGCCTCGAGGTAAAACCTTCTCATACACTAGAACAAATAAACGAACAAAATTTTTCTGCCTCAGTTTTCACTGGGAAAACTTCGTGAGTTATTAAAAACAAAACTCTATACCACTTCATTATTTAAAGTAATAAAATCTACTAAGGAGTGGAGATCCTATGTTGGAAAAATTATTAGGGAGTGGAGACCCTACGTTGGGAAAAAAACTAGGGAGTGGAGACCCTATGTAAATAAAATCAACTAGAGAGTGGAGACCTTATGTTGGGAAAGGGACTAGCGAGTGGAAACCCTATATCTAAAATAAAATCAACTAGAGAGTGGAGCCCTATGTTGGAAAAGAGACTAGGGAGTGGAGACCCCGTGCCTAAAATAAAATCAACTAGGGAGTGGAGAACCTATGTTGTGAAAGAGACTAGGGAGTGGAGACCCCATGTCTAAAATAAAATCAACTAGGGAGTGGAGACCCTGTGTTGGAAAAGAGACTAAAGAGTCGAGACCCTATATCTAAAATAAAATCAACTAGGGAGTGGAGACCCTATGTTGGAAATGAGACTAGGGAATGGAGACCCTATGTCTAAATAAAATCAACTAGTGTATGGAGACCCTATGTTGGAAAAGTAGACTTGGGAATGGAGACCCTATGTCTAAATAAAATCAACTAGGGAGTGAAAACCCTGTGTTGGAAATGGAGACTAGGGAGAGGAGACCCTATGTCTAAAATAAAACGAACTAGGGAGTGGAGACCCTATGTTCGAAAAGCATATTAGGGAATGGTGACCCTATGTCTAAATAAAATCAACTAGGGAGTGGAGACCCTATGTTTAAAATAAAGATCAGCGAGGGAGTGGTGACCCTATGTTGGAAAAGAAGACTAGGGAGTTGAGACCCTATGTCTAAAATAACTTCAACTAGGGAGTGAAGACCCTATGTTGGAAAAGAGGACTAGGGAATAGAGACCAGTGTCTAAAATAAAATAAACTAGGGAGTGGAGATCCTATGTTGGAAAATGCAGTGAGGGATTGGAGACCCTATACTACCACGATTGTGAACTTTCTTTATTTTTCCTTCTTTTTAGTAAGAGAATGAGTAAAATGCAAGGAAAGAATTTAGGAAAACTTCCCTTTTTGGAGTTGTTGCTACAGAGCTATTTTTATCCTCCACGCGGTTTCTCTTTCGTTGCGACTGCTTTTTAACAGGGTTGCCTTTTGATTGCACTTGTTTCCTGTTTTTTAAACAAAGAAAACTTTTTGAATTTGAAACGGTGGTTGGTTTTGCGGCCTTGATTGTTTCATTCACTTGATCTCGTCCTGGATTCTTTGATGATATTCTCAACTGGTTGTTTCCTATAAACCAATTTCATTTCTAGCCTAGGAGAACCTTTAGCTTTTGCAAAACATTATCTCAACTTTATTTTGCCTCTATGGGCCATTGACTTTCTTTCTTCCAATTTCTAACTTCAAAGCATTGGGGAATCCTTGGATTTTCAAACTTTTCCAAGACGGTTAGTCATGTGGGACTCAACCTTTTCAACTTCATTTCACCCTTATAGGCACTTCTATTTGATTTCCTTCTTTCGAGAGTTTTTGATTTCAAAGAACCGGCCACCATGGCCAATAGAGGTCAACTTGATGCCCCCGCCAATGTTGGGTTCCTTTTGCTATGCGCTTGTATCAAATCAGAACCCTGTAAATCAATCTTACCATCCCTTCTTCGTCTTAGTTTAGGAACAGAGTTAGACTGAAAGGGATTCAAAGAAAAACAATTAATGAAGTGGACAATGAATTTAGACAAGAGGTATCCCTTTCGGGGAAAGGAAAGAAAGACTTATCTGGAGTAATTGTAGACTTAAATGAACATGACATGCCTTTTGGACTGGATGCCTGAGCTGTGTAAACCTTCCAATTCTCATAAATTCATCAAATGTTTTCTTTGAAACTGAGAAATCTTGCCCAGGACTGTGTCAATGGCAATAGCTGGGAGGATCCTCTTTTCAATCAGTGGCGCCCTTTGCGGCTTTTCACCACCTGACCTATCTCTCATTTTGGTTCCTTTACTCATTATTGCCTTGCGGGGCCCGTAAGGGTTTTCACCAATCAAGACTCTCTCATTTTATTTCACTCATTTGTTTGTATTAGATCTGAACAATTGTATCCTCCAATACTTGAACATTCTAGTCAATTGATCAGAAGGACTTGGCAAGGATTTAGGCAGAAAGATTTTGAATTGAATTACAACTTTGAAACTTTTCAGACGAAACCATCGTCGAACCATTATAACTTCTGCCGCAGTTTCAACTTCGGGGAAATGTGGATTCTTATTTTGGTGTGACTGAACTCCAGAGAGAGGCTGCCTATGTATCCTCTCTGAATCAAGTCAAACATAGTTCAAGGAACATTAACTCTTTTGATTTTTGTTTTGTTTTTCTTCTATTTTGTTTTATTTTCTCTTTCTTTTTCCCCTATTTTTTCATTTTTTATTTTATTTTCTTTTTATTTTTTGGTGTTGGTTTTTCAATGACACTTTCAGGTTCCAAAGAGGGAAATTAAAGGAAGGTAATTGGCTCAAAGGGTTAACAAAAGGGTTAATGATGTTTGGATAGCGAGAATGAAAGACTTCCTCATCCCAATCGAAGAATATTAATGCTTCACAGAGGATCAAACATAGTACCTTTTGACTGCATAAGCATTGATAATTGCGTCAAGGACATTTCCGTCAAAGCTTCCCAGTTACAACGCTCTCTTTTGGAAGTACTCTCGTTACAATGTATGGACCTTTTCCAATTTGGAACCAATTTTCCTATAGTTGTTTCAAGTCATTGTTTCCTATAAGGAATTGGGAGATGACCAAAACATGAAAGTTGTATATCTTGGAGTCTAGTTTTCAGAACAATAAATCATTTGTTATTTGAAGAGTGTGCCAAATGTTATGAACATTCTACTAGAGTCTGTCTTAGAAGTGTTTGGAATTTTCCTTTCGAGATTTTTGTTCTTTGCGAACACGAGGGTAGACCCGCGAACGCGAAGAAGACTTTCCTGGCAGTGTTTAAGTTTGCAAAAAATGGGTTAGGCTCATTTCATCTCATTTCCTCCATGGAAAACGACCTAGGGGCGATTTTGGAGCTCCATATTCATCATCTATGTTAAGGTAAGTGATTCCCACCTATTTTAAGTTAAATACTTGGATTATGTATATATTTAACATGGAAATACATAGAAAATTAGTGAAAACTTGGGATTTTGGTATAAAACCTAGAATTGGTAGTTTTGAATTTTTACCATGAATTCGAGCATGAAAAATAGAGTAAATTGTATATTTAAGTTAGTAACGCAATGGGTAGGGTATATCTTCGAGAAAGTTTGAATTCTTGGCATGTGGGCCCGAGGGAATTTTAGTCATTTCACTGAGCGGATTTGGGAAAGTATATGATTTGGAATTTTTGCAAATATTAGAGTATATTTTCATTGGTTTGTCGTTGTTTGGATAGTTTTGCAGCGTTGTGCGACGTTTGGAGTCATCGGAAGGGCTTGGAGGCCGGTTAAGGAATTTCGGAGCGAGGTAAGTCTCCTTTCTAACTTTGTGAGGGGGAATGTTCCCCCTCTTCCTAATGGACTACGAGGACCCTAGGACTGAGGACTCTTAGAAAGAAGGATTACCGTACTGGCTTACCTTATATAACTGAAACTGTAATTGAATGACTAAGGAAGATTAGAGCTTATTTTCCTAAACCATCTAAAAAGAGAATCGATTTCCTTCGGGGGCAATTGTATTTCCGGATAAGGTTGTATTATCAAACATTATAAAAAACTTGCAAGTGAATTTCATAAAGGATTTTAAACACTATTTTATGGTTTTTAAAAGAGAAATCTTTCATCTACTTGATTGTTCCTGACTGCATGTGACCACTTCGCAATTTACATTCTGCGAGTGGAGTTTTATTTCCCCCACACTCATGGGAGCGGGTCGTATGCCACGGCAGATTTAAAATGCACTTTTGGTACGGGCCATTCAATCCTCGGCAGTGCATAGACATGATTATTATATTGAGAGGTGCACTTATGGGAAGGGTTGTTCGATCCTCGACAGTGCACAAAGATGATTATTATATTGAGAGATGCACTTTTGGTACGGGCCGTTCGATCCTCGGCAGTGCATAGACGTGAGTAAAATATTGAGAGGTGCATTTTTGGTACGGGTCGTTCGATCCTCGGCAGTGCACAGGGTTGATTATTATGACGGCTCATGCGCGCATGCTAAATTGTTAAATATTTTTCATGGATTTTGTTTAAAAAGTGACAAGATATTTGGGGGAAAACAAAGAGTAAATTGTTTATTTAAAATATTTGGGGGAAAATGAGGAAGTGGTAACTATTTCTTTATTCCCAATATTTACTTGGATTTCAGTGCCTTATATATATTGCTGCTTTACTACCTTTACATGGCTACCGTGTTCATTTTATGTTTTTAATTAATTTTCTGGCCCTTGGTGAGTGTCTAATTCGACCTCTCGTCACTACCTCTCTGAGGTTAGGCGGGCGAATTACTGAGTACACGTTGTTTTTGTACTCATGCTACACTTGCTTTGCATTTTATTGCACATGTACTTTCATAGCAATGTGGAGGATTCGGAGACTTAGGCAAGTTGTATCATCCTGAGGCGATCCGCAGCTGACAGAGTCTCCCTCGTACTGTATTTATTTTTATTTCAAATTTCCTTGTCCAAATTTGTTTTCCGGACAGTCTTTGTGATGATTGTATTAATTCTTAGAAATTTCTCATGTACTTGTGACACCGGGTTTTGGGATTTGTTGGGATATATTGGCTAAAGTGTAATATTCAAACTATTATTTTACTTAACAAATTTTATTTGGTTAATATGTAATAAAGTGAAGGAAAATGTTTTTTTTTCACAATTGTTAAAATCGGGAATTATTTAAATTAATAAATGATTGGCTTGCCTGACAATGATGTCCGACGCCATTACGACCTTATGGATTTTGGGTCATGACAACATGGTATCAGAGCACTAGGTTCTCGTAGGTCTCACGAGTCATGAGCAGGTCTAGTAACGTCTTGCAGATCAGTATGGAGACGTCTCTACTTATCTTCGAGAGGCTACACGGCTGTTAGGAGTACTTCCCTTCTTGATTATTCATCGTGTGATTTTATTCCTTTATGGATTATGCCTAAGTTTATTCCTACTCAATCTTACGCATCGCGGAACGCTTGCCATGAATCAGGAATTTGAGGAATTTATATGGTGCTACGGATATGGTGTGAGGTGTTTCCCTTGAGTAGTTGGGTGGGGCTGTTGTTGTTGCCCTGCAGAAGAATATTATGTTACTTCAGCTCGGGTGCTGTGTTTCTGAGAACTTTGAGGCTATGCTCAGGTTGTGAGGATGGGTACGATGGGTTATCACACGATGTCGATATGATGATGGAATGCTTGCCCATAGGTTGGGGTGATGAATGGCTTGAAGGGAGGTCTTCTCAGAGTGTGATTTCGAGATTTCAGTATTTAGATTCCGGCGGAAGGAAGGAAATTGATCTATAGATGGCCAGGTTTTGGATTGATAAAGTAGTAATACTTGGTGTTTCAAGTAAGGTGGAGTATTCACCTATGGCGGTCATCGTCGTCCTTGATCGAATGGAATGTGTTAAGTTCGTCAGTGCCATGGTTTCTTTGGGTGCATGGGGCAAGATTATGGTGAAGGATTATTAAAGAATGCGGTTGGCAGGGATGATATTAAATTTAGGCTAGGCGGTGGTTCCATTTCTAGGAGGCCACGTGTAAGAAGCGGAAGTCTAGCAGTCGCTAAGTGGGGGAGTCCCACCATTTGCAGTTGGGTTGCAGGATTGTGTTATGATAGGGTTGCGGATTGTCGGTGTGTTAGCAAGTTATTACAGCTAAGGGAAAGGAGTATAATGGTAATTGTGCATGTGATTTGATAAATGTGTGCAAACGTTGGCCCTGTCAGGCTATAGTTAGGCTTTGGAAGATTCAGAATTTTGTTTAAGGCATAGGTGAGTTGTCAGGGTAGTGACTCAGTCACGTGCTTCAAGGAAAAGGGTGTTCATGTGGTAGAAGATCCTTGGAGTTGATTGTATTCGGGGCCAGTCAGAGTGGGTGACTCTAAATAGAGGTCCTAGTGAATTCAAAAGTTAAGAATCCGGCGTTTAAGGGTTTCAGGCAGTAGTATGATCGAGAATCGAGCATTTGCAGAGTAATTTCTGAGAAAAAGGAAGATGGTTAGAATGTTCTATGATATGTTTCATCATGCAGGATAGTATTGGAGGAGTGAGAGAAATAAACTCCGGATTGTACAAAAATTTTCAGGAGGGTATGAGACGGATTGCAGGATATAGGCAACGTAGTCTCGTGAGTCAAGGTCGCTCGGGATGAGTGAGGGTTGAGTTTGCTATGAGTTGAAGGAAGTTGCTACTATTCATGAGCTACGTGAAGATGATTAAAAGAAAATAGATTGATTAGCCATAGTCAAAAGGGCCCAGTTACGGTAGTGATCAGTTCCTTCGGTGTGATTAATTTATGCATGTGGTTTGTGTCGGTGTGTGTGGGGATTATCGGCCGTCGTAATGGATTTCATGTGGGAGAATTTGAGTGCTATGGCCTGTCAGGTGTAGGCGGATCCCGGAAGGGTTATGGTGGTGTAGACTACTACTTAAGGATTTGCATGTTGGGTGATTGTGGGAATTTACTCATGTGTAGAGATGGTACTCTTGAATTGAGTTAAGTAAAAGGTTCCTATATGATGAAGTGTTTGATGTTTTAGACTTCAATACCACCACACAAGAAGATAGGTTACTTTGTGTGGTATCCAATTTTCGAGTGCTATCTCAGTAGAAGAACCTGGTTCTTCTTGGTGTTCAACCTACTACTGTTGCGGAATAATAATAAGTAGTAAAGTAAAAACACAGAGATTTTTGCGTGGAAAACACCTAGCTCAAAAAGTGAAAAATCCACGACCTACTCCTCAGTAGGATTTGCTCAACTCTTCACTAAAAACTCTGAGCCAAAAGGACTTACAAAATAAACTCTTTTGTAATCCTAAGGATTAACTCTAATCCCTTTGTAGTAAATAGCCCCTAGATAATTTCTACACACCTCAAGTAAACTCTAACTTGATCAATACGTACCTATTACAATTGCTTCTATGAAATCTGAAAGATACGATATTTAAAACTCCTACTACAATCAACTAGACTCAATAATCAATCTGATGAAATTGGTTCTTCTAGTTGAAGTGTAGCCTTTGCATCGCACAATGATTCTGCTAGCAAAAATTAACTCTGGGAATTTTGCTTTCACAATTTGATTCACTTCAGCTTTGTGCGTGTTAAATTCCAGCAGAAATACATCAAGTATTTATAGATTCAGTCGTTGAGCTTGTCTTCAAATTATAGTTCAACTCTACCAGGGTGAACCAATTCGAACCAAACTCAACTTCCTTTCTTTTGTTACTTTCCTTGTCGAATTCGACTTCAACTAATCAGATCAGTTTGCAACCTTTTCGCAATAGGAGACAATTTCTTGGTACATTGATATTTCATATTCAAAACATCTCCTAAGCATATACGGTTTATGTGCCAGCTCGTCAGTTCACGATGTGTGCTCTGATGGACCTGGTTCAACTGGTCAGCCTTTTGTGAATCTTCAAAACTATGCAGTGACATGGGTCAACAAATTCCCCCTTTTTGATGATGACAAACCCTGTGCTTAATCCTGTATACACTTCAAAGAACTTTGTATGGTTTTGTGCAATAATCATAGAGAATCCAGGTTCATTAGGTTATAAATATCACATCTTTATATTTTTGAAAGTTCAGTACACTCTATTTATATTTTTGAAAAGTTAAGCACACTATCTTCCCCCTTTTGGCATCATCGAAAAGTTTACAAAATGACATACTTACCAGTTTTATTAATTATTACTCATGGCCATTGAGGCAACTACAGGTGCAAAGAATGATCAATCAACACAAGAAACAAATAAATGTGAGCTAACTCAGAAATTAAGACAAGTAAATAACTAAAACCAAACTTCATTGATAAGGAACGATAATCAACGACATGCAGAAAAACAAAAACAACCAACCATGAGAAAAAAAGAATAAAAAGAACTGGAATTGATAACTGGTCTTAAGATGGTTTAAGGAAGCTCTAAGAAGCCTAAGGATGGGAAGGTGCAGTGAAGGTTGTGGACTTGGGTTGTAGGAGAGACAACATCTGCTGAAGAACACCTTCATTATTTTCTTTCTCCTTTGCTAATTTAGCTCTAAGAGCATCCTGCTCTTCTTCAACCTTAATCACACAAGACTTGAAGCGAAGGATCTCTATATCCTTAATCTCGTTTTCTTGCACCAAAGTTCTAACTTTGCTGTTGACTAGTTGCTTCCTAGATGAACCAGGTTCATCCACAGGAACATTGACATTGTAGTCACATGTAAGCAAAGTTTCCTTCCCAAAATAATCTTTGGCCGTAGCCATCTCAGCCTTCTTTACTGGAACCCCAAAATGTGCAAGCACTACTGTTAGCATGAAGCCATAAGGAATTGTGTGTGCCTTGGTTCCATTCACCACTCTGTCAAGGAGTTGGATGATAAAAGCTAGCCAATTAATTTTCTTTCCCTTGTACAAGCATTCCATCAATGTAAGATCCATATAATTTTCCATATGCCTTCTTTCTTGTCTAGGCAGTAGGAACTTAATGACAAACTCAAAGAGTAGCTTATGCTCAGGCTTCATCTAACTCTTGTAAACCGGCTTGTGTTTAATCTCCTTCTCACTATCACTAAAGAACTTGGTGATGTCGATTACTGAGGCCATCTCATCTAGACAAGGCCATCTCTGCCTTGTATAGTCCTCATAGCCCTCAGTTGGTATGTTACGAATAACACCCAGTTCTTTGACATCAAAGGAAACCTCAATTCCTTTGACCATAGACGTGACCCTACCTTCCTTGACACTTGCATTCCCCATAAACTCTACCAACTATGCTCTTGCCAGCCTGCCTTCCATGCGAAGGACCAGATCCTTCCAGCCTTGTACCTCTAAAGTTTCCATAAGATACTGGATACTAGGCTCCTCTAAATCCTTCACCAGCTTTCCCTTTAGCATTGTTCTTTTTCCAAACATGGTAAATCTATCAGTCACCACTCTAATTTCCTTCTCATCTTCTCCACTCCAATCTGCATCATCATCATAAACAACTTTCACTTTCGTTGGCTTGGCCCTGGTCTTCTTAACAGATTTTGTTGGTGCGACAGACATCCTAGCTGACTTCTTTGAAGAATCCTTAACCTTTGTGGGTTTTGGTGTTTCAGCCACACCTGGAGCAGGTTTTCCTCCTGTTGGACCGGGTCCAACCCAGTTTCTTCAATTTCAATAGCCTCAATAGGCTCTTCAACTTTTGTTTTTCCTTTTTCTGCTCTCTTCTTCTTGCTCTCCTTCAGAGCCTTTTCTAATTTTTATTCCTTTTATCTTACAGTGCTACGAGTAGCTCTAACTATTGGAGCAGAAACACCAGCAACTTCAGAAATTTTCCTTTTCTTTGAAGAAACTGGGTGAGTTGCCTTCTTGGGTTACTGACTCCTTCTTCTCTAGGGGTTATAAGACTCCCCCAATTTTCTCAACCTTTCTGCCGATGTTTCTTCCCTCGATGAACCAGGTTCATTTATAGCTTTCTTCAGACTTGCAAGACCTGCTGCAGCTTCCTCTATTATGCTTCCCCCTAAATCAGTGACTTCTTCTCCCATAGTTTCAGGAATGGGACCATAAATAGCTAACGTAGTACAATCCTCCCTAGATCCTCTCACATCTTCTTCTCCCTCTCTCTCAAGAATTATTTCTTTTATCCCATACTTCTTCCTTCCAGAGATTTCGACATCAATAATAGACCCTACCAACATGAATCTTTTATCAGCAAAAGTAAATTCAGAGTCGACTTCAAGATTACCTTTTTCAGAACAGGTTGAACCAGATGATTCTTCCTCGTTAGCTGATTTAAATGATTCACTAGATGAATCTGACTTAGTACTTTTGTATGTTTTAATAAGATCCCCAAGAATTTTTCCCTAGCCCCAGAAGCAACAGATTTCCGGGCAAGAACTTTAACACGACGATTTTTGGGGGCAGGATTAGGGTTTGGAGTGGGTTCAAGAACGGGTGTATTTTCAGGGGATGATGGAATTTCTGGTGATTCAGAGCTGTAAACAGATGGAGAATTGGAGACAGATTCAGAATTTCCTCCATCGTAATCACGATTAGGTGAGGAATTAGATGAGGAAGCTGGTGGAGGTGAAGACATTTTTTTTGTTGAGAAGAAAGGACGAGTTTTGCAGGTTTTGGGTAGTGTACTATGAGTTAACCTTGGTTAAAGGAAGCTTTATGAAGAGAAGAGTAATGATTATCTTTTATAACATATGGCCATTAATTTTACAACGGATAAAAAATTAATTCAAGTGGAAGTCTAATAGTTGTAGGAGTGTCATTGATTTGACGGTTGAGAGTCTCCTATTTCTAGGCTAATTGGGTGTTAATGTGACTCCTTGGAGCGAGTTCATTTATGGATTAGTACAGAGAACTAGTAATGAACTAAATATAGATAGAATCCTGCTTATGTGTGATTGTAATTGAATTACTATATGGAGAAGAGTACGTACCTCATCAGTCAAATGAAACATCATAGATGAACCAGGTTCATCCTATTTGAAATCTTTAGATTGCCTCAATTTACAAAGATATATAAACATTATTAGTATCCAGGGAATCATATTAATACATGGCACAAGAGTATGGCAATAAAGACATGATGTGGACCAATTATTAATCTGATTAAGTACCTAAAAAAATTTTAGCCAAAAATTCATTTATATAAAAAAAAATTCTTTCTCTTCAGTCTAGTGATCTTAATCATCCCTAATTCCAGCATGTTTCTCTCAAAATTCTCCCTACTAAGTGCTTTAGTGAATATATCAGCAATTTGATGATCAGTAGCACAAAATTCGATTGAGAATCATTCCTTTTTTCATATTTATCCCTTAGAAAATGGTGTCTAACATCTATGTGCTTAGTCCTTTTATGATGAATCGGGTTCTTCGTCATACTAATAGCACTAGTGTTATCACAAAATATAGGAATGCATCCCACATCAATACCAAATTCCATGAGTTGTTGTTTGATCCATAACAACTGGGCACAGCATGAGGCTGCAGCCACATATTCAGCCTCAACAGTAGACAAGGCTACTGAATTTTGTTTCTTCGTAGCCCAATACACAAGGCATGAACCAAAAAAGTGAGCCATACTTGAAGTACTTTTCCTGCCAACCAGGAATCCTACATAATTAGCATCAGCATATCCTACAAGGTCGAAATTACTACCTTTAGGATACCAAAGGCATAAATCAGTGGTGCCTTTCAAATATCTCAAAATTCTCTTTACTCCAGTGATGTGGGACTCATTTGGATTTGCTTGAAATCTAGCACATAATCCGACACTGAACACAATATCAGGCCTGCTGACAGTGAGATACAATAGAGACCCAATCATCCCTCTATATAGCTTCTGATCAATAGATGAACCAGGTTCATCCATATCCAATTTTGTAGCTGTGGATATGGGAGTGTCTATTTCTTTTGAGTCTTCCATTTTAAACTTTTTGAGAAATTCTTTCACATACTTTTGTTGGTGGATCATTGTTCCATATGGGTTTTTTTCTTAATATTCAAGCCTAATAAAAAGGTTAGCTCACCTATCATGCTCATCCGAAATTCACTTCCCATTAGCATAGCAAATTCCTTGCTAATTTTCTCAGAAGTCGCTCCAAATATGATATCATCCACATATATTTGCACAGCCAGAAGATCCTTACCTTTTTCCCTTAAGAACAAGGTACTATCAATTTTGCCTTGTTTGTACCCATGTTCTAGTAGGAATTTTGATAATCTTTCGTACCATGCTCTTGGTGCCTGTTTGAGACCATATAGAGCCTTGTCGAGTTTGTATACGTGGTCAGGTGATTCCTTGCTTTCTAACCCTGGAGGCTTCTTGACAAATACATCTTCCTTCAGATAGCCATTTAGAAAGGAACTCTTAACATCATTCTGATGAAGAGTGTATTCCATGTGTGCAGAAAATGCTATAAGAAGTCTGATTGCCTACAGTCTTACCACATGGGCAAAGGTCTCATCATAGTCAATTCCTTCTTCTTGACTATATCCTTGAACAACTAATCTTGCCTTATTCCTTGTAACAGTTCCATCCTCATCGAGCTTGTTCCCGAAGACCCACTTGGTGCCAACTACAGATATATCCAATGGCCTTGGTACCAAGTGTCGTACTTGACTTCTTTCAAAATGATTCAGCTCTTCTTGCATGGCATTTACCCAATTAGCATCTTGTAGGTCTTCCCTAATGTTCTTTGGTTCGATCATGGATAGAAAGGCATCAAAAGCACACAGATTTTTCAAGGATGATCTTGTATTGATTCCAGATACCAAATCTGTTATGATATTTTCAAGAGGGTGAGAACTATGATATCTGTGTAGCTTAAGTACCAGTTGTTCATTCCTAGATGATTCTTGATGTAGAACAAGATCAGGGCTAGGTAGTTGAACCTGTCATGATGCTTAGGGTAGTTGAACCTGGTCCATCACCTGTTCCACCTTTCATGCTTGCTTCAGTGTGATCACTGCTTCTTACTAGTCCAAGCTCCTCATCTTCAGGTTCCTGTCTCTCAGCAAGAATATTAGTTTCATCAAAGACAACATGTATACTTTCTTCTACACACATAGTTCTTTTATTAAACATTTTATAAGCTTTAATATGTGATGAATATCCCAAGAAGACTCCCTCATCACTTCTGGGGTCAAATTTTCCTACTGAATCTTTGCCATTATTGTGTACAAAACACTTGCATCCAAAAGCCTTAAAGTGGGATATGTTGGGCTTTCTCCCTTTAAGTAATTCATAGAGGGTTTTCTCCACCAGAGGTCTAGTCATGCATCTATTGATTATGTAGCAAGTAGTATTTATTGCTGCAGCCCAGAAGCTGTGAGGTAGTTTGCTAGATAGGAGCATGGTTCTTGCCATGTCTTCAAGAGTTCCGTTTTTCCTTTCAACAATCCCATTTTCTGTGGGGCTCTAGGAGCAGAAAAATTATGATTAACGCCATGTTCATCACAGAACTTAGCATACTTAATATTCTCAAATTCAGTACCATGGTCAGATCTTATTGATGCCAGTTGATGTCCCAATTGATTTTGAGTTTTCTTGACAAATGAGGTGAACATATCAAATGCTTCATCCTTAGATGCCAGGAATAAGGTCCAAGTGAACCTTGAAATATCATCAACTAGCACCATCACATATCTCTTACCACCTCTACTTAAAGTTCTCATAGGACCGCATAGATCCATATGAACCAGTTCCAACGTCCAGGTGGTACTGATCATTTTCTTACTTTTGAAAGAGGACCTTACCTGCTTCCCCATGGCACATGCCTCACAAACTTTTTCTTCCGTGAACTTAATGTTAGGAAGTCCTACCTTTAAGTCCTTAGAGACAAGTTTGTTAAGCTGAGTTAGACTTGCATGACCAAGTCGTATGTGCCACAGGAGGGGATCACTGTCCAACACACTTAGACAAGTGAGTTCATTTTCAGACAATGTGGACAAATCTATGACATAGATGTTATTCATTTTTTTTCCCTACAAAATAATCTTGTCAATAAGCAGGTTAATCACAAAACATTTTGTGGAAGTAAAAGCAATTAGGTTACCTCTATCACATAGTTGTGATACACTGATCAGACTATATTTCAAGCCATAAATTAGATACACATGTTCAATAGATCGTGTATCATCCTTACCTAACTTACCAACCCCAATGATTTCACCTTTCTTCCCATTTCCAAAGGAGACACTTCCTCCTTTGAGACTTTCCAGTGAAAGGAACTGTTCCATGTTCCCAGTCATATGCTTTGAGAAGCCACTATCCAAGTACCAAATTTGGCTGCCTCCTCTCACTTGAACCTACAAAAAGGAATCAAAGGTTAGTCTTAAGAACCAAAACTAGTTTGGGTCCTTTTCTATGAGAGAATGGATGAATCAAATTTTTCTTGGCCCAATTTGGTAGCCAGTTTTTCCCTTTTACAAACCTCTCATTTTTTCTACTGACATGCTCTTTTGCAGTACACTCATATTTGTAGTGCCCAGTCTTACCACAATGGGTGCAGATTTTATTCTCAAGAAGAGTGAGATACTTGTTTTTGGGATCCCACTTGGGCAATTGACTACCAAAGCTAATACCTCTCATGTTGATACTATGATTCTCTTGAAGCCATATCAAGGCGTCAGAGGATTTATTCCATTTAAAGGTTCGATCTAATTCATGTTTGACTTTGCCAAGTTCTTCATTAAGAGTTCTTATTTGTTCCTCCTTGGCATACATCTTATCTTTTAATTTTCCCATGTTTTCTTCTAACNTTTCAAGTGGATGAACCTGGTTCAACAAGTCAGTGTTTTTCTTTTCAGATTCACTGACTCTGATTTCCAGGTTTATGCACTTTGCTTTTATCATTGCACATTCTTTAGATAATTGATCCTTCTCTTTGGTTGTTTCCTTAGAATCATCTATGAAATCAAGTAGCAACTCAGAGAGTTTTTCCTTAGATAGGAACTTTACTTTGTTTTTAAGATGAGAGATACTTACCTATGGTTCTTCATGTGATTCCTTGTCAGATTTTCCAATTTCCATGAGCGCCTGATCTTCAGTCTCCCCATCTTCTAATTCTTTATCTGAACTTTCCCCCCAAGCAGCAACCATAGCCTTTGTTGTTGTTGTCTTGGGTTGAACCTGTTCCTTCCTACTATTCCTTCTCTCATATATTTCCTTTTTCCACTCTAATTCCCACTGAGAACAGTTTTTAATGAGATGGTCAGTCTTACAACATTTATAGCATCCCTCGTTGGTTGGTCTTTC
>ML347780.1:0-22295 GCA_005239505.1 Nicotiana paniculata | reverse complement strand
TATTCAAAATAAAACAAGGAGACACGGAATTACTCCGTGAGTTTGTAGACAGGTTTCAACGAGAAAGAATGCAATTATCCAGGGTGCTTGATAATTGGGAAGCCATGGCATTTGCGAGCAACGTAAATGATAAAAGCTCAAAAGCCACGAGACGACTTAAGGAAAGTCTAAGAGAATTCCCCGCTACAACATGGAACGATGTATATAACAGGTACAATACTAAACTCAGAGTAGAAGAAGATATCATTGCTCGTTTGAGAGATGAAGATCATTCCAGATCCAGACGTCCTGAATCAGATAGAAGATCAGGTAAAAACAGGTACGATCCTTACTTAGGACCCTCGGGACGCGATATCCTCCCCAGGTTCGAAAACACTAGGTCGGACTATAGACCACAAGGAAGAGACGTAGTCTCATCCTCGTCTAGATCCAGAAAAGATCGAGATGAACGACCTAGAGGTAGTACTCAAATTGGGGATCATACCTTTAATGTAAGTACTACTGAACTTGTCTCAATATTGAGGAACATGGGAGACAAGGTTAAATGGCCCAAAGAGATGCGGTCAAATCCAAGTAGAAGAAACCTAGATCACTGGTGTGAATTCCAAAACGATCATGGGCACAAAACTGCGGATTGCAGATTTTTACAAGGTGAAGTAGAAAATTTGTTAAAACAGGGCTATTTAACAGAATTGTTTAGTGATAAAGGTAAACATGCATATATGAGGAACATGCAGGAGCCCCCAAAGCCTCCTTCTCCAAAACGAACCGTTAACGTAATACACGGGGGTGAAGAAGTAAACGGAGTGATTTGCAAAACAACCACAAAGTTCACAATTACACATGGGAAACGGGCTCGTGGAGAAGACGATATAACCTTCGATGATGCAGATATCAGCGGATTAATGCTTCCGCACAACGATGCTCTGGTAATATCTTTACTTATTCATGACACTAACGTAAAAAGAGTGTTGATTGATCCAGGCAGTTCAGTCAATATCATTTTGCTAAGAGTCGTGGAAGAAATGCTACTGGGGAATCAAGTAATCCCAAAAGCACGAGCCATATCAGGGTTTGATAACTCTACGGTTATAACAAAAGGAGAAATTGAGCTTAGCACTTATGTTGAGGGGGTGATCAAAAGTGCCAGGTTCCAAGTCATTGATACTAACATGGCTTATAACGTGATCATAGGAAGGCCATGGATCCACGACATGAAAGCGATACACTCCACGTCATCAGGTAATTAAATTCCCCTCTGAATGAGGGATTCAACAAATCAAAGGAGATCAGCAGACCGCAAGAAATATAAACTCTGTTGTACACTGTAACAAGAAAATGGAGGTGGAAGTATTACAAGATAAGGGAATCTCCCAAGCAGGTAACGCAGCCCAAACAGGCATGGAAGAAATTACTACTCAAATAGGTACGGAAGGTATTATTGCTGAAACATGTACGAAAGAAAATTCTTACGAGAACGAGAATCAAGTTACCACGGAAGTTGTACTATACCACACAGATGCAGATTCCAGACCGGATGTCATTCGAGAACCGGAGGAAGATGAGCACATCAAAAAACTACGGAGGAGCTCAAATCTGTTCCATTATTTGAACAAAAGCCTGAGTAGAAAGTGTATATAGGCACGAGTCTAGGCCCCGCTCGAAGAGGTAAGTTAATTGATTATTTAAAGGCTAACGCAGACTGCTTTGCATGGTCCCACTCAGCTATGACAGGCATCCAACCAGAAGTGATGACTCATAATCTAAATGAAGATTTATCCTTCGTACCTGTTAAGCAGAAGAAAAGAAAGCAAGGACCATTCAAGAACCAAGTGATCGACGAAGAGGTACAGAAACTCTTGAAGATTGGTTCGATACGAGAGGTAACGTACCCTAACTGGCTAGCAAACACCGTGGTAGTACCTAAAAAGAATGGCAAGTGGAGAGTATGCGTAGATTATACTGACTTAAATAAAGCATGCCCCAAAGATTCATTCCCATTGCCACATATAGATCAAATGATTGATGTCACAACAGGTCATGAATTATTGAGCTTCTTAGATGCATATTCTGGTTATAATCAGATTAAAATGAATCCCTCAGATGAGGAAAACACTTCCTTCATTACAAACAAGGGGACTTACTGTTATAAAGTTATGCCTTTTGGCTTAAAAAACGTTGGAGCCACCTATCAAAGGTTAGTGACGAAAATGTTCCAAGAACTCTTGGAAAGATGATGGAAGTCTATATTGATGATATGTTGGTAAAATCAACACAATCACAAGACCATTTTCAGCATGTCTCTATTGCTTTTGATGTTTTACGCAGGTGTAATATGAAGTTAAATCCAGAGAAATGCGCTTTTGGAGTGCAATCAGGTAAATTTTTGGGTTTCCTTGTATCAAACAGAGGAATAGAGGTAAATCCCGCTCAAATTAAAGCTATAGAGGAAATACATGATATTTTAACAAATAAAAAAGAAGTTCAAAGACTGACAGGGAGAATAACAGCTTTAGGTAGGTTTATTTCTAAATCTTCCGAAAAAGTTTTAAATTCTTCTCAGTTCTCAAAAAGCAGAATCAGTTCGAATGGACTGAAGAATGTCAGCAAGCCCTCAAGAATCTGAAGATTTATTTATCGAAACCACCACTGCTCTTAAAGCCAAAAGAAGGGGAGAGATTGTACATCTACCTGGCTGTCTCAAAAATTGTTGTAAGTGCAGTATTGGTAAGAGAAGAAAAAGGTAAACAATCACCTATCTATTATGTAAGTAAGACTTTGCTAGATGCTAAGACTAGATATCCACATCTGGAAAAGTTGGCCTTAGCTTTAATAATGGCATCTAGAAAATTATGACCCTATTTTCAGTGCGACCTAATCACCGTTGTGACCTCATATCCTTTAAGAAATATTCTGAATAAACAGGAATTGTCAGGAAGATTAGCCAAGTGGGCCATAGAATTAAGTGAGCATGAAATAATCTATCAGCCTAGGACTGCAATTAAGTCTCAAATACTAGCTGATTTTGTTGCTGACTTTAGTAATAGCATTGTACCTGAAGTAGAAAAAGAGTTACAACTCTTTAACGGTGCTAATCCAGGCCTGTGGACCTTTTTCACCGATGGTTCTTCAAATATAAAAGGTGCCGGCTTAGGCGTAGTCTTAATATCACCCACGGATGAAAAGACACGGCAAGCTATCAAGTGTTATCCTATAACTAACAATGAAGCAGAGTACGAAGTTGTTATTGCAGGGCTTGAACTCACACGGGAGCTCTCCATCGAGCAAATTGTGATCAACAGTGACTCCCAAGTGGTAGTAAATCAGATACACGGGACTTACATCGCTCGAGAGACTAGAATGCAACAGTATCTCGAAAAAGCACGAGAACTCGTGAGACAATTCAAAACATGGAAGGTAAAGCAAATACCTAGAGAGGAAAATGCAGAAGCAGATGCACTAGCTAACCTCGTAGCAGCACGANAATAATAGACCAGGACAGGAATGAGGTAACTTTCAACAACCTAACCTGGGACTGGAGAAACGAAATTCTTAATTTTTTGCAGAATGGCACTGTACCTGAAGACAGGAAAGCAGCTCAAGCACTTCGCCGCAAAGCTGCACGGTACTGCCTTATTCGCAACTCACTTTATCGCAAGATGTTCGGAGGACCCCTAGATAAATGCCTCGGACCTAACCAAACGGAATTTGTGATGAAAGAAGGCCACGAAGGACACTGTGGAAATCATTTAGGGGCGAGATCCTTAGTGAAAACACTAATCAGAGCTGGATACTATTGGCCTAAGATAGAAGAAGAAGCCGCGAACTTCATATCCAAATGTGACAGATGCCAAAGGTTTGTCAATAACATGAATCGACCAGCGGAATTATTGCATCCTATAATATCCCCATGGCCCTTCATGTAATGGGGTATGGACATAGTGGGATCCCTTCCCACAGCTAAAGGACAGGTACGGTTTTTACTAGTGCTAACCGACTATTCTAAAAAATGGGTAGAGGCAGAAGCGTTCAAACAAGTGCGAGAAAAGGAAGTTAAAAGCTTCTTATGGTGAAACAGAATATGCTGCTTTGGAATACCAAAGGAAATCGTGTGTGATAATGGCCCACAATTCATAGGCTCGCAAATCACCGAATTATTCGAAAGTTGGCAAATCAAGCGGATCACTTCAACGCCGTACCACCCCGTGGCTAATGGTCAAGCTGAGTCAACGAATAAGGTCATCATCAACAATCTAAATAAGCGGCTAGATAAAGCCAAAGGAAACTGTCCTGATGAGTTACCAGCGGTACTATGGGCATACAGAACAACTTCAAAAATAGCCACAGGAGAAACTCCATTCGCACTTGTTTATGGCTCAGAAGCCTTAATACCTGTGGATAAATGCGAACCAAGCATAAGGTTCTCAACATCCATGGAGGGAGAAAATGACGACGAATTGAGGACAAAGCTGCACTCGAAACACGGAGAGAAGCAGCATTGATACGGATGGCAGCTCAAAAACAAATCATAGAGCGTTATTACAACTGTAAAGCTCATCTCAGATACTTCAAAATTGGGGACTTCGTCCTCAAAAAAGTCTTTCAATCAACGAAAGAAGCAGGGGCAGGAAAGCTAAATCCAAACTAGGAAGGACCTCAAAATTCGAGGCATAGTTGGGAAAGGCGCCTATGAGTTGGAAGCTATGGATGGAAGAGTTCTACCAACAAGATGGAATGCCATCCACCTAAAGAAGTATTACTTCTAAAAGAAAAGANATAAAGCTAACCCATCACCAGATGATGATATTAGACCTGCAAAGACGCGAGAAAATAACACAATTCCCGGTCTAGGGTTACACTTTATGATGGACGTTTTAAAAGGCTTAAGCAGTCATCATCTAAAAAACTATATACCTTCGAGTCCGGAACATTTTTTCTTTTCAGGAAAAGGACCACAAGGAAGGAATAATCAAGTGCTCGAGATTTCATTCTTCAAAGCTCAAACACTTAGGGGACTATACAGTATGGAAGGCTAAGACGAAGCAAAGAAGACTATCAAAAAGTCAAATGCTCAAGCTTGAAGACCCATTACCCAACGAGACAAGTGACACGAGCAGAATCGAAAGAAATCAAAAGAGCCATCCAAATACAAAGCCTAATGCAAAAAGCAAAAACCTTCGAACATATTCAGGTTGAAAGGAAAAATATTAGTCACGAGAAAGAAATGTACATCTTTATACTTATTCAAAGTTGTTGTAACAAAAACAGTTAGGGGTAAAAGATCATCATCAATGTACTCATTCAAAAAAATGTTCTCAAATAAAACAGTTATGGATGAAAGATCTAAATCCTTGTATTTTTTCAAGAAACTGTTATCACATAAAAACAATTACTAATAAGAAAATATTTCCCTCGTACTTATTAGAAAACTGTTTCCAAAACAGTTGCGGGAAAAAACCCCAATCTTTATAAAAACTGTTACTAGTAAAAAACAGTTGTTTCCTTGTATTAATATCGAAAAACGGTTACCTATGAAAAAAATTTACGAAATACAAGAGTATATCAAATCTTGTTAAACAAAAACAGTTGTAAGCATGAGTTTTAGACGATAACCAAACACATGTAAAATATCATGGAAGTTCAAACAAAAAACTTTCCTTGGAAACATTTTTACGTGTAAAATTCCTATCACTCTGTTGCATTAGCATGAAGTTGAGACGTTTTCTTCATGCCAATTATAAATGGCCTTCTTCCATAAACTATGCCTATTGTCACACCTCTTTTTTTTTCCACGCACCTTATTACATGGTTGAGTTAGAAGAGTTTTTCCAATTAAAGTGACGTTTTGAAAAGAGATTATTTATTATTTAGAGTCGCCACTTGGAATTGAGTTTTGGTGTTCCAAGTCACCTTGTATTGAATCCCTTATCAAAAGGAAGATTTGACTCCTAATTTATGGCCTACGAAACAGAAGACTGGGTAAGAAATTCTGTTGACCGAGGGGAAGGTGTAAGGCACCAAGAAATTGGATGCAGCAGTTAATAAGGCGAAGAGTAAACTTGACTTGAAAATATACTCGTATCGTTCTGCCCATAATTTCCAGCAAAATGTGAAATCAGTGGTATTTATTAAGATTATTTTGCCAAAGTTGCACGAATACGTACCTTGATTAATTTTGGGAATCGTAATTATATCACGCGAACGTGTACACAATCACCACAATTTCTTATTAATCACGCCTAAAGCAAGCTGCGATGTTTATTATTTTTCCTAAACTTGGAGATTATTGTAGCAGTGGATGCAGAGTAAAACTATATACTATTAAAGTTCTAGCAAAAAGATATCATTGCCACGGACTGAATAACTTATATCGCATATCAATGACCAACGAGGAGCTTAACTATGTTATCAAATTCAGTTGATTAACTTCTTAAATAATATTACAAAATGAAGTTGCAGACCACCAATATTAGAATGAATTTTCAGCAACATAGTTCTTACAATCAGTAATATGTCATGATAATGAGTATTTGTGAGACTTGATTTCTGTGTATGACCCAGGCAACGATAATCTTACAAATCTAAGGCAATTACCACTAGAAGTGGATACTATATGCATTATTTAGTGAATTACAATAAACCAACTAAGGAATTACCAAGATTAATGTCTATTGACCAAACGAAACTTTCACTTCCCTGAATATCCTAACTGCTGAAATTATTAACGTAAAAATATATAATACATTTGAACACAAAATCTATCTCAACAACTAAAAATAGAAAATCTGACCAAACCTAATAAATTAACATAATAAGCTCAAGAACACCACAAATGGACAAACAAATTGAAATCACGTATACGGCATGATAACAGAGACGCAAAGAATCAAACTAAAACATTCACGAAAGCACAATAAATACATGAAATCATCTTAAAGTGAGAGAGGAACCTTTATTATTGATGAATAAAGCCAAAAATTTGCAACTCAATCGGAGTAACAAAGCAATAATCGTTGGACTGAAACACCGAAATTGTGAGCCGAAACCTCGAATCGACACCGGAAACCTCGACTCCTCAACCTCAAACCGATCTCAAAGTAAACCCATTTTTGCTTCACTTGATTCTTCTCCAATTCAAACTTAGACCAAGGAAACTTATATTTAAAGTGAAATCTATATATTAGAAAAATGGAAATAAACTGTTTTTATCTTCTATTTCTTTTCGTCAATTTTCTTTTCTCTTTTTTGTCTCACTTTTCTAACTTCTTTTGTACTTTCTTTCCCTCTTTTTTTAATATGTATACCCAATATATATATATATAGAGAGAGAATATGTGTGATGAATGGAGGAGTTAGAGTTAGAGTGGGAGAGGGAGAATGGGGTTGAGAGACGTGAGGCTAAGAAAAAGGGATTTTGGGAGTTTTTCAAAAATGGGGAACTTAGGAGATTGGATTGTTAGCTAATTTTAAAAAAAAAATTAAGATTTTTTTGATAAAGGTTGTTATCAACAAATTTTATCCTAACATTAGCTTCAAATTTTTTTTTTTGTTTTGTTTTTTTTTCCGCTAGTTTCCTTAGTTTTTATAGCTTCTTCTTTTAATTCTTTTCGATAGTTTTTTTTAACTCTTAGATAAAAGATGGTAAGGTGTGTGTGTGTGTATATATATTACAAAAAAAGAAAACTCATACTCTAAGAATGTTAGTATTTTTGTAGTTTTCTTTTATTAAGATTAGACCTTAAATAGATATTTATACTAAAATAGTGGGAATTTGAGTGTGGTCAAAAATTAGTTGTTCACAACATGCCCCTCTTTGCTTGGAAACATGAAGAGTTTTCAGGCAAATAAAATGAACACGGTGACTAATTTTTAACCTCACTATTTTTTGAAAGGGAAAAGACGATAAAAGAAAAAGATGCGACCGAGCCTTGGTTTTAGGCAACCTACATATCCCGGGTTATAAGGGTCAGGCCACGTGTAGTTCGAGTTAAAGAAGAGTGATGGAGTATTCTTAGAGGGAGTGTCGAGTGAAGTTCCATCGGGTTTCAATCCGGGGTTCCTACTATTACATCAAAATGAAAAGAGAATTACATAATCTTGAAATCTAAGAGTTACAAAATTCCTATCTAAATGCCATCTGGAGTCTTGTCTTGATTCTTGACTTGCTTCTCCCATTGACTTTAAATTGAAACTTGATGCTCTCAATGAGACAGACTATGAAACATTCTCACAGGCTTGTTTCTTGATCAGATGATGAGAAGATGGATCTTGAGACTCTGTGTCTCCGTATGCATTATGTCCAAGCTGGTTGCGGCTGGTATGGAGATAAAATATTCCACTTTCTTTGGTAAGAGCTGGAACCTTATTTTTTGCACATCCAATCCGTGCTTTGCAGAAAAACCTAAGTCATCACAAACAAACAAAACGAATAAAATTTCTCCCCCAGTTTGCACTAGAAAATTTTTGTGAGTTATTGAAAACACATTAAACTATCTTTGCTATTGCAGAATAAGGATTTGAAAAAGACATATATATATATATATATATATATATATATATATATATATATATATATATATATATATATATATATTTATTTATTTTTTATAAATAATAGGGGATGTCGTACCCAGTGTTAACAAGAATGAAGGCAACCGGGGGATGTAGTATTCTGTGTTGACAATAAGATGAGGCTCATGGTACTCTAGGATGCTACTAGGGAATGTCGTACCCTATGTTGGCAGAAAAATGCAACCAGGGGATGTAGTACCCTGTGTTTGGAAATGAGATGAGACTCGCGGCTCACTGAGATTCTACTAGGGAATGTTGTACCCTATGTAGGCAGAAAATAAATGCAGCCGGGGGCTGTAGTACCCTGTGTTGGCAATAAGATGAGGCTCTTGGATCTCTAAGATTCTACTAGGGAATGTTGTACCCTATGTAGGCAGAAAATAAATGCAGCCAGGGGATGTAGTACCCTGTGTTGGCAATAAGATGCAGCCAGGGAATGTAGTACCCTGTGTTAGAAATAAGATGAGGCTCTTGGCTCTCTAAGATTTTACTAGAGAATTTCGTACCCTATGTAGGCAAAAAGTAATGCGGCCAGGGATGTAGTACCCTGTGATTGGTGATGAAATGAGGCTCGTGGATCTCTGAGATGCTACTAGGGAATATTGTACCCTATGCAGGCAAAAAGTAATGCGACCAGGGGATGTGGTACCCTGTGTTGAAGATAGGGTATTGATTCCCTATAATGAAACTAAGAATAACATGATTACATGTATATTAGAATAATACTAAGGATTTGAGAACTTCACTTGCTGGTGTTCGTCTTTTCACGAACTGTTTCCTAAAATTGTTGTGTTCCTGTTCTGAACAAAGAAAAATTTGTTAGTTTTAAAATGGTGGTCAGTTTGTGGCCTTGACTTCTTGAGAGATTTGACCTTGCGTCCATTACACTTGTTAGTAACACTGACTCTGTCGATGGTCGTACAAATTGCCGGGAGATTCTGTCATTACTTTCTGGAGATCTTCTTTCTCAACATCAAAACCTGACTATTTTGCGTCTATCACCCTTTGTGTTTATGGTACAAACAACCTTGCTCCCAAAACAACTTTTAACTAAGTAACTTTTGTTGACCCTTGACACATTGTTCAGTCCTTGAAGCCTTTTGCTCGTCATGAAAAATCAAAGATGGCTTTACTCGAATAATAATAAATCATCGGAAGGAACACCTTCTTCCAAAAGTATTTTTAATAACTTTAAATCTTTGTCATTTCAATTGACAATTTAACATTTCGGGACAGTAATCAGGCAAATATCATAGCAACCACGCAGCAAATATCATGCGCAAGCAATGCCGAGGGTCGAACAGTGGACCAACAATAATAAACTGTGAACTGCCGAGGGGTCGACCGGATCGAATCATAGATGCATCTATCTGTCCCGCTCGCGAATCGATCATGCGACGCAGTTAACATAAAACGGCTAGCCTGCTCGCGAATCATACATGTGAATCAGGTGCTCATATGAATACATACACAAATACAGGGTCTTCCTGCTCGCGAATCACTCAAGCGACTCAGGCACCCAAAGTTACACATATCCACACAATAAACTCATATTTTATCAAGAAAACCGTTTTTCACAGGAAAGTGGTAAAATCTTTATTAAAAGAAACATGAAATATAGGTTTTGAAATCTTTGTTTTTGAAACTCATTTGTCAAATGTAGTGATACTCCAGGATACAATCCAGTCCAGGTACACATATATTCACAGCGGAAACAATTCTCTTTTTAGAAGGATTTAACAATATGAACTCTAGCTTTCTTTTAAACATTCGATTATGTTACAGTCATATCAGCAGTTTAATATCACAGGAAGGGTTACATGTACACACATAAAGCATGCTAGTGGGTCCTAGGCTACCCGAACATGGCATAATAGTAGCTACGCACGGACTCCCGTCACCTCGTGCATACGTGGCCTCCGAAGATAATAGCATGTAGTGAATTAATTCACCATGGGGGAAGATTCCCCCTCACAAAGTTAGAAAGGAGACTTACCTCGCTCCAAAATTCCAACATTGGCTTTCAAGCCCTTCCGATGACTCCAGCGGACGCATAACGCTCCGAAACTACCACGTAAATGACAAAGCAATGAAAATTCATCCTAGTACTCACAACGAATTAAGATTATATATTTTCCCAACCCCGCTCAGTGAAATGACCAAAATTCCCTCGGGCCCACGTTCTACCCATAGCCGTACTAACTCAAATATATAATTTACTCAAATATTCATGTTCAATTCGTGGCTAAAATCCAAAGTTACATTTTCTAGATTTTCCTTCCAAAAACCCCAATTTCCTACCAATTTCCATGCCTAATCCATGCAGATAATCTTGTATTTAACCTTAGAAACAAGTAGAAACAACTTATCTCTTGATGCTTGGTGAAATATCCCTTGAAAGGCTCTCCCAAAATTGCCTAAACCATGAAAATGAAGACAATGAACCCCAAATTCTCGTTTTAAAACATTCTGCCCAGGTCGATTTCTGCACCTGCGGTCCTTCCTCCGCACCTGCGATTCCGCAAGTGCGACCAAATCTCCCGCACCTGCGGTTTCACTCAACTCCAGCCACATCGCACCTGCACCCCCACTGCCCGCACCTACGGCATCGCAGGTGCGGAATATCAATCGCACCTGCGGTTCCCAACCAAGTCTTCCCACTCTCGCACCTGTGACTTCCAAGCCGCACATGCGGCTCCGCATCTGCGGCTCCGCACCTGCGGTCAAAGCCTCGCAGGTGTGGTTACACCAGATGACAGCAGCTTCAGCCCTTTTCCAACTTCAACTTTGATCCGTTAACCACCCGGAATCCACTCGAGGCCCCCTGGACCCCGTCCAATTATACCAATCTACCCCAAAACATGACAAGGACTTGCTCGAGCCCTTAAATCACATCAAACAACGCCGAAATCACGAATCGCACTCAAATCCGATTCTTTAAGAACTTAGAATTTCAAACTTCTACATCCGATGCCGAAACCTATCAAATCACGTCCGATTGACCTCAAATTTTGCACACAAGTCATATTCAACATTACGGACCTGCTCCAACCTTCGGAATCGCATTCCGATCTCGATATAAAAACTTCCACTTCCTGCCGGATTTCCCAAAAACCTTCAAATTTCTATCTATAGCCAACTGGCTCCAAAATGATCTACGGACATCCAAATTCACTTCCGATCGTGCTCCCAATTCTAGAATTACCATACATAGCTATTCCCAGACTCGGAATCCTAAACGGACATCAACCTCACTGATATGAACTTCAACCCCAAATTCATGAAATCCTTCTAAAATTCTAACTTCCACAATATACGCCGAAACACTCCCGGGTTATCCAAAACCCGGTCTGGACATATACCCAAGTCCAAAATCATCATAGGAACCTGCTGGAACCTTCAAATCCTGATTCGAAGATCGTTTACTCAAAATTCCAATCTTAGTTGATTTCTCCAACTTAAGGCTTCTGAAATGAGAGTTTTCTTTCCAAATAAATTCTAAACTTCCTGGAATTCAATTCCGACCACGTCCACGGGTCATAATACCTGAAACGGAGCTGCTCACGACTTCAACTGCTGAACGACGCGCTAGAGCTCAAAACGACCGGTCGGGTCGTTACATTCTCCCTCACTTAAATCGACGTTCGTCCTCGAACGTGTTAAGAACTGCTCTGGAGTTACCTGAAATCATTGTTTACATCTCGAGCACCTGTCTGTGCTACCACAACCCAGTCGAGCACAATAACTTGATCAAATTTGGAGATTCCTTCTTTATCCATATAATAAGCTCAGAATTCATTCAAACACCTGAAATTTCTCTAGTCAGGCCTAGTTTCAATATATATAAGCACTACATCAACTAGCACACGATATACAAGATCATAATTGCATACCCTTGTTGAATCGGCACCATGCACCGCATAACTCATCGTTTGACCTTAACGACGCTCCCTGAACCTTATTAGACAAGGTCCACAAATCTGATGCTCCTGATGCACCTCATAAAAATTATACAGACATCCTGCTATAATGCTAGCGATACAACCACAACGGAGGGAATGCGCAGAAATTCACACTCAACTGCAGAGTTAACAAATCCTTGAATACCTCATCTTGACTAGAATCGTCACTTTCATTATGAACCTGAATGATGGTATTTGTTCTTTAATATACACTTCACATAACCTTATCGTACTGATCCCTGGTCCGATAATCTCGTCTCACCCAGTATGAACTGCTCAGACAGTAAATCACCCCAAACATGGCTAACAACCTCACATGATACCGCATCGCCCAATAGGCCATAACTCGAACATGATAATAAGAAACGACTCAGGACGGAACTACTCAGCTCACGCAATTAATATGAATTCTTACCAGAAAATAGGAGATAAATCACAAGAAAGTAAATACATATTAACTCTTCTCATCATCACACTGTTGCGGCGTGCAACCCGATCCAAATAACATACCCGTGTAGACGTGCCACCCGATCCACACATAAAATTTACATAAAAGATATATATACGGAGCTGATTTGCTCACTATTACAATTTACTGAATACCGATCATGAGCACCTAAGTGCATAATACCATCCTGGGGAGACTGATAAAGCCATAGGCTACAAAACTCAAGCAAAACTAAGGTGTGACACACACACACATATATATATATATATATATATATATATATATATACTCTGGATCTCAAGAGCTATCCTGCTCACATAACGTCCCCGCTGCGCGGGACCTTAACACATGAGAAATTATCAAGCCGTTTCACAACTCGTACGACACGATCACAATAACACATAAATTTGACGAAGACGGAAAAACACTCGTTGTTCTAATACCTTTCCATGAAAAGCGCTCTATTGAAAGGAACATGCCTGGATCTACTGAAAGGAACATGCCTGGGTCCACATTAACCCACTTTTTCTCATAATACACGCGAACAACCGTCATCACCGGGACTAACACCCCATAATCCATAATCAACTGAACCAAACGCCCTCCAGGCGTAAATTCTCAATTAAGCAATATTGCACTTCTTTATACTCAGTCCAAATCTGAAATCTATCAAGTGACTACATGTCACACTTTATACAATCTTTTCGTGTTCATGCTTCCCTGAACTTCCACACAAGGCAACAAGTCTGCATATCCATAACACCGACCATGCTAAGGCCGCAAAACACATCAAGAACCCGTGACCAGGTACAAATCCTCTTTCACCGAATATCAATCTCAGGTGACACTGAAGATAACACCAGCTTACTTTGAACTCTCAAACCACTTGTCTTTCTCTTTCGAGCTCATGAAATCCTCATAAACATCGGACCTAAATCTCGATTCTTACTCCCAATTACATACTGCTTCCGCACTTAACATACCAACATGAGGTAGCACAAGAATTCCATCATAACTTTCGAACCACTAATAGGGTGAACACCTCATCATATAGAAACTTCTTACTTGACTCAGTTTAAGAGTACCATCTCAACACACGAGTGAATTCCCATTAACACCCAAATCATGCAAATCCTTAAGTAGTAGTCAATACCACCATAACCCTTCCGGGGTCCGCCTATACCTGACAAGACATAGCACTCAAATGCTCCCACATAAAATCCGTTACAACGGTCGACAAGCCCCGCGCACACCGGCACAAACCACATGCCTAACTAAATCACATCAAAGGAACCAATCACTGCCGCAAATGTGCCATTTCAAACATGGCTAATCAATCTATCTTCTTTTAATCGTCATTAATTACCTCAGGAACAATAACAACTTCCTTCAACCCATAGAAAACTCCACCATCACTCATCCCGAGTGACCTTGATTCACGAGACCATGCTGCCCAAATCCCGCAACCCATCTCATAACCTTCTGATAATATTTTCTTCAATACAGAGTCTATTTCTCTCACTCCTCCAATATTATCATGCATGCTGAAACATATCATAGAACATTCCAACCATCCTCCTCTTTCTCAGAAATTATTCTGCTACAGCTCGATTCTCGACCATATTGCTGCCTGAAATCTTTAATTGTCGCATTCTCAACTTTTGAACTCATTAGGACCGCTATTGAGAGTCACCCACTCTGACTGGCCCCGAATACAATCAACCCCCAAGGCTCTCCTAGCACAGGAACACCTTTTTCAATGAAACATGTGACTAAGTCATTATCCTTACAACTCGCCCATGTCTTAATCATAAATTCTGAATCTTCCAAAGCCTAACCCTGACCTGACAGGGCCAACTTTTGTACATATTCATCAAATCCCACGCACAATTACCATTTTACTCCTTTTTCCTTAGCTGAAATAATTTGCCTACTCGCCGAAAATCCTCAACCCCATGCGAAGACAATCCTACAACCCAACTGCAGATGGTGGGACTCCCCCACTTATCCCGAAGCTACTCCTTGCACCACTCTAGACCCTGCTGAGATCCTTCCTCCTCTGATAACACGATCATGCTCAGCCAATCCGTCAAAATCTTCCAAATTCCCTTGCTAGAACTCCCTAAACACTCGAATTCTCTAGCATCATTCACACATTCTAACTCCTACCGACTAGCCACTAGGACCCCTCACATAACCTTCCAACCCCGCCATTGCTAACCTATCCTCAGAAGACAACCCACCTGTGGAAATCACTCGCGGACACCTCCCAACGATGCTGAATGCACACTCTCTGCGACTTCAATACCCCATCCTATGCACTGCTTCATTTACCAACTTACTAGTCCGTCTGTTCCTCATGGACACCCATAATGCACGACAAATATCTTCAAATACCAAGCTGTGCTGCCGCCCCCCCACTTTGCGACACTCGACTTCCGCTTCTTACACCTGGCCCCTTAGAAATAACCACCGCCTAGCCTCATTCAAGGATCATTCCTTTCCAACTGCATTCCTCAATACTTCTCCTCAATACTCTGACCCCACACAACCGAGAAACCATAGCACCGACAAACCTAACACATTCCATTCGATCAACGACGACGACTACACGTCACAGGTGCATACCCCATCTCATTTGAAGACACCAAGTCTTACTACTTTATCAATCCCAACCGGACCATTCATAACCCAGAATGCCATTCCTCTACCGGCACAAAAGCACTGAAATCTCGAAATCACACTCTGAGGAGACCTCCCTTCAAACCATTCATCTTCCCCAACATACGGGCAAACGTTCTATCATCATATCGACACCGCGTGACGATCAATTGCAACCATCATCACTACCTGAGAACAGCCTTAAGGCTCCCAGAAACACAACTACTGAGCTGAAACAACATATTACCCTTTCACAGGGCCATAATAACAACCACGACCATTCACACATGGAATCATCTCGGATTACATTCGTAGCACCATTCCCATTCCTCAAATTCATGATCCATAGCAAGTGCTCCACGACGCGTAATATTGAGTAGGAATGAACATAGGCATAAGCCTCAAAGGAATCAACTCGCACGATGAAGAATCAAGAAGGGAAGTACTCCTGACAGCCCTGTAGCCCCTCAAAGATAAGTTCAGACGTCTCCGTGTCGATCTGCAAGACTCTACTAGACTTGATCATGACTCGTGAGACCTACGAGAACCTAGTGCTCTGATACCATGTTGTCACGATCCAAAATCCATAGGCCGTGATGGCGCCGGACACCACTGTCAGGCAAGCCAAATAATATTCATGTTTTAACATTTTCGAAACCGTTACCTTTTCTTGCATTTCATAATCAAATAAGTAAATTTTTGTAAATTAAATACGACAACAACTAAAATTCTGTTATTTAAAAACAATGATATAAAGATTTCACTTAAACAATTATCCCAATACATATCCCAGAACCCGGTGTCACAAGTACATGATCAACTTCTAAGAATTTTACAAATATTACAAAGCCTGTCCAAAATACAACTGGACAAGGAAATTTAAAATGAAATAGATATAGTATGAAAGTGACTCTATCAGCTGCGGATCGCCTCCGGAAGATGCAGCTCGCCTGAGTCTTCGAATCCTCCACATTTGCTTTGTAAGTACCTGTGCAATAAAATGCACAGCAAGTGTAGTATGAGTACAAAAACAACATGTAATCAGTAAGTCTCCTGCCTAACCTCAGAGAGGTAGTGACGAGAGGTCAATTTAGATACTTACTAAAGGTCCATTTAAAATATTTAAGAGTGACACTAAGCATGGTTTTTATCATAGGCAGATTATAAAACAAGATTTAAACATCCTTCAATTTCGTTCACATTTAACACTTTATATCTTCGTCATATTCACAATTAATCAACATGGTGATTTAATCGAATAATAATAAATCATCGGAAGGAACACCTTCTTCCAAAATTCTTTTTATTAACTTTAAATCTTTGTCATTTCGATTGACAATTTAACATTTTAGGCCAGTAATCAGGCAAATATCATAGCAACCACGCAGCAAATATCATGCGCAAGCAATGCCGAGGGTCAAACGGCGCGGACCAATAATAATAAATTGTGCACTACCGAGGGGTCGACCGACTCGAACCATAGATGCATCTATCTGCCCCGCTCGCGAATCGATCATGCGACGTGGTTAACATAATACGGCTGGCCTGCTCGCGAATCATACATGCGACTCAGGTGCTCATATGAATACATACAAAAATACAGGGTCTTCTTGCTCGCGAATCACTCAAGCGACTCAGGCAACCAAAGTTACACATATCCACTCAATAAACTCATATTTTATCAAGAAAACCGTTTTTCTCAGGAACGTGGTAAAATCTTTATTAAAAGAAACATGAAATATAGGTTTTGAAATCTTTATTTTTGAAACTCATTTGTCAAATGTAGTGATACTCCATGATACAATCCAGTCCAGGTACACATATATTCACAGCGGAAACAATTCTCTTTTTAGAAGAATTTAACAATATGAACTCTAGCTTTCTTTTAAACATTCGACTACGTTACAGTCATATCAGCAGTTTAATATCACAAGCAGGGTTACAGGTACACACATAAATCATGCTAGTGGGTCCTAGGCTACCCGAACATGGCATAATAGTAGCTACGCACGGACTCTCGTCACCTCGTGCGTACGTAGCCCCCGAAGATAATAGCATGTAGTGAATTAATTCACCTAGAGGGAAGATTCCCTCTCACAAAGTTAGAAAGGAGACTTACCTCGCTCCAAAATTCCAACACCGACTTTCAAGCCCTTCCGATGACTCCAGCGGATGCATAACACTCCGAAACTACCACATAAATGACAAAGCAATGAAAATTCATCCTAATATTCACAACGAATTCAGATTATATATTTTCCCAACCCCGCTCAGTGAAATGACCAAAATTCCCTCAGGCCCACGTGCCCGGAATCCGAAATTTCTCGAAGGTACGTTCTACCCATAGCCTTACTAACTCAAATATATAATTTACTCAAATATTCATGCTCAATTCGTGGCTAAAATCCAAAGTTACATTTTATAGGTTTTTGTTCCAAAATCCCAATTTCATACCAATTTCCATGCCTAATCCATGCATATAATCTTGTATTTAACCTTAGAAACAAGTAGAAACAACTTACCTCTTGATGCTTGGTGAAATATCCCTTGAAAGGCTCTCCCAAAATCGCCTAAACCATGAAAAATGAAGACAATGAACCCCAAATTCTCGTATAAAACATTCTGGCCTGGTCGATTTCCGCACCTACGGTCCTTCCTCCACACCTGCGATCCCGCAGGTGCGACCAGATCTCCCGCACATGTGGTTTCACTCAACTCCAGCCATATTTCACTTGCGCCCCCATTGCCCACACCTGCGGCATCGCAGGTGCGAAATATCCATCACACCTGCGGTTCCCAACCAAGTCTTCCCACTCTCGCACCTTCGACTCCCAAGCCGCACGTGCGGCTCCGCACGTGCGGTCAAAGCCTCGCAAGTGCGGTTGCACCAGATAACAGCAGCTTCAGCCCTTTTCCAACTTCAACTTTGATCCGTTAACCACCCGGAATCCACCAGAGGTCCCCGGGACCCTTTCCAATTATACCAATCTGCCCCAAAATATGACACGGACTTGCTCGAGCCCTTAAATCACATCAAGCAATGGCGAAATCATGAATCGCACTCAAATCCGATTCTTTAAGAACTTAGAATTTCAAACTTCTACATCCGAAGCTGAAACCTATCAAATCACGTCCGATTGACCTCAAATTTTGCACACAAGTCATATTCAACATTACGGACCTGCTCCAACCTTCGTAATCGCATTCCGATCTCGATATCAAAACTTCCACTTCCGGCCGGATTTCCCAAAAACCTTCAAATTTCTATCTTTAGCCAACTAGCTCCAAAATGACCTACGGACATCCAAATTCACTTCCGATCGTGCTCCTAATTCCAGAATTACCATACGGAGCTATTCCTAAACTCGGAATCCTAAACGGACATCAACCTCACTGATATGCAATTCAACCCCAAATTCATGAAATCCTTCTAAAATTCTAACTTCCACAATATACGCTGAAACGCTCCCGGGTTATCCAAAACCCGGTCCGAACATACACCCAAGTCCGAAATCATCATACGAACTTGCTGGAACCGTCAAATCCTGATTCAGGGATCGTTTACTCAAAATTCCAATCTTAGTTGATTTCTCAAACTTAAGGCTTCTTAAATGAGAGTTTTCTTTCCAAATAAATTCTAAACTTCCTGGAATTCAATTTCGACCACGCCCAGGGGTCATAATACCTGAAACAGAGCTGATCACGACTTCAAACCATTGAACGATGCGCTAGAGCTGAAAACGACCGATCGGGTCATTACAATAGTATCTCTTGACCGCATCTGCATTGACAGATATATCAGTCACCTTTCCTTCTATATCTGCCAAGTGTAGAGCTCCTTTTGACAATACTTTCTTGACACGGTAAGGACCTTGCCAATTAAGGGCGAACTTTCTTTTTGCTTCTTTCTGGTGCGGAAAGATACATTTCAAAACAAGTTGTCCTACCTCAAACTGTCTTGGGCGCACTTTCTTATTGTAAGCGCGTGCCATTCTTTTTTGGTATAACTGACCAAAACAAACTGTCGGCAAACGCTTTTCATCAATTAAACTTAACTGNTCAAACTGTCTTGGGCGCACTTTCTTATTGTAAGCGCGTGCCATTCTTTGTTGGTATAACTGACCAAAACAAACTGCTGCCAAACGCTTTTCATCAATTAAACTTAACTGTTCCAGTCGGGACTTGACCCATTCAGTGTCCTCAATTCCTGCTTCAACAATGATTCGGAGAGAGGGAATCTCAACTTATGCAGGTATGACTGCTTCAGTGCCATAAACCAACAAGTAGGGTGTTGCGCCAACTGATGTACGGATAGTTGTCCGGTATCCCAAAAGAGCAAAAGGCAGTTTCTCGTGCCATTGTCTAGACCCTTGGACCATCTTCCTAAGAATCTTCTTGATGTTCTTGTTCACAACTTCAACAGCTCCATTAGCTTTGGGCAGGTAAGGAGTAGAATTAAGATGCTCAATTTTAAATTGTTCGCATACCTCCTTCATCAGATTACTATTCAAATTATCAGCATTATCTGTGATAATGGTTTTTGGAATACCGAAACGACAGATGATGTTGGAGTGAACAAAGTTTACTACTGTTTTCTTGGTTATTGCCTTCAATGTAATAGCTTCCACCCATTTGGTGAAGTAATCAATTGCAACCAAGATGAATCTGTGCCCATTTGAAGCTTTTGGCTCGATTGGGCCGATGACGTCCATTCCCCAAGCAACAAAGGGCCAAGGAGCCGACATAGGATATAATTCTGAAGGAGGCGAGTGAATCAAATCACTATGAATCTGACACTGGTGGCACTTGCGGACAAAACAAAAACAATCTCGCTCCATAGTAAGCCAATAATATCCTGCCCAAAGGATTTTCTTTGCTAGAACATACCCATTCATGTGCGGACCTCAAACTCCCGAATTCACCTCATTCATAATCATTTCCACTTCTTTGGCATCCACACATCTCAACAAATTCAAATCCGGAGTTCTTTTGTATAGGATTTCCCCACTCAAAAAGAAAGCATTAAAGAGTCGCCTAATAGTTCTCTTTTGATCCCTATTAGCATGTTCCGGATATTCTCTTATTTTCAGATACTGTTTAATATCATGGTACCATGGTTCACCATCAAGTTCTACTTCAATTGTATTGCAATAACCATGTTGATCCCGAATTTGAATTTCCAATGGGTCAATGTGAGTATTACCCGGATATGGAAGCATTGAGGCTAGAGTGGCCAAGGCATCAGCTAATTCATTGTGAAATCTGGGAATGTACCTGAACTCGATGGACTCGAACCTTTTGATTAGATCTTCCACCCATTGTCTATATGGAATGAGCTTGATATCTCGAGTCTCCCAATCACCTTGAGCCTGCCGAATAAGAAAATCTGAATCTCCCATCACCAAAAATTCATGCACATTTAAATTTATTGCCATGTTTAGACCCATGATGAAAGCCGTGTTGTTTGTACAGAAGAAACGAAGTCGCGGTCGTGGCAGGTTAATGTTGCCCTGTAGGTGATACAAGAATTTCCCAAATCCCTACGCATTTGATGTTGACCACCCCATCAAAGTATAGTTTCCAAACTTGACTGTCATCCGGGACTGCTTCTTCAACTAAATTAACCTCTTCATCTGGGAAGTATGTGTTCAATGATTCATACTCATCATCAACTTGGTTTTCTGCCAAATGATCAGCCAAAGCTTGTACCTTCATGGTTGTACGAGTGACATAAACAATATCAAACTCTATGAGCAAGATTTGCCACTTTTCCAATCTGCCTGTTGGCATCGGCTTCTGAAAGATATACTTCAGGGGATCCATTCCNTGTGAGCAGGATTTGCCATTTTGCCAATCTGCCTGTTGGCATCGGCTTCTGAAAGATGTACTTTAGAGGATCCATTCGGGATATGAGGTAAGTTGTATAGGCCAAGAGATAATGCCTAAGCTTCTGGGCGACCCAAGTTAAGGCGCAACATGTCCTTTCCAAAAGAGTATATTCTGCCTCATAAGTGGTGAACTTTTTGCTCAAATAATAGATTGCTTGTTCCTTTTTGCCTGTGGCATCATGTTGACCCAGAACACAACCAAAAGAACTATCCATTACTGACAGATATAAAAACAGAGGCCTACCAAGTTCCGGCGGGACCAAAACAGGGGGATTTGACAAATATTCTTTGATCTTATCAAAAGCTTCTTGGCACTCATCTGTCCACTTGATAGCAGCGTTCTTTTTTAACAACTTAAAAATAGGCTCACAGGTTGTTGTAAACTGCGCGATGAATCTACTANCATGGAATATGGTAGTCATGGACCTCATGTAAGTTGCCCCTGTATTTTTCAAACCGAATGGCATGACTCTATAACAATATGTTCCCCATGGAGTTGTGAAGGCGGTCTTTTCTGCATCTTCCTCATCCATCAGAATTTGGTGATATCCGGCATAACAATCCAAGGATCTCGTGCTTAGCACAATTGTCAACAAGGATATGAATGTTGGGTAAGGGAAAGTTGTCTTTTGGGCTTGCTTTTTTTAAATCCCTATAGTCAGCACAAACTCTGATTTTCCCATCCTTCTTTGGCACTGGCATAACATTTACTAACCATGTGGTATATCTGACGACCCTGATCACATTTGCATTTAGTTGCTTCGT
>ML347775.1:0-68686 GCA_005239505.1 Nicotiana paniculata | reverse complement strand
GTGTAGGTGAATTGGAGATGGAAACCGGGCTAAATGGATGCAAATACATCGAAAATATGCTCAGGAGGCGAGGAGGAGTGCACGTGGCGTTAGCCAGGCGTTAGAGTCCAAACGCCAGCCCTAGCCTGGCGTTATCCAGGCGTTAAGGCCCAAACGCCAGGCCCCTGTTTCGGTCAATTCCGAGTTTTGACAAGTTTAAGTGTTTCCCGGTTGGAATAGAAGTCTCCTACACGTTTAGGGTTTGTCCTAAACATATAAATAGACTCCTAAAACACAACTTAACGAGGATTGGAAGGCAGACGAAGGATTCGAAGAGAAGAAACCATTGAAGTGACAAAACATTGATTTCTACATCTTTTATTCATTACTTTGTAGTTCAATTATGCAATTTATTTTGGGTTTGATTCGTATGAACATGTCTAGCTAACTTCTTTAATCTAGGGTTTTGGTAGAACCCGTTGGGGAGGAATTTATTGCGATATTAATATATTTTGGTTGATTATTCACTATTTGTTCAACTACGTTCTTGTTGTAGTTGATTGAAAGGGCCCTCAATTAGCTGTGCCTATTTATTATGTATCTACTTGAGAGAGAGTGCATATTTAGGTAGTTGTTTGAACAACATCACTCCCGGAGTATAGACGAAAGTCATAACCGAGGGTTTAGAGGTTGGATTAGAGATAACGATACCTCGGGTGCAATCTAAGTGAACTGTAATGCAATCTAGCTAGCGTAACTTGAGAGAGTGCGTCTAGTAAATTATCATAATTACTTGAGAGAGATTTGTGATAGATAGAGTGTTTATGATTGATAGGGATGACTAATTAAATNAAGTTGCGTATTCTGACAAATTAATTGATACATAAATTCCATGTGGGATCGACTCTGGGCATAATACCCCGGATTATATTTGCAATGCCCGCTTAGTCTTTTATTAGACATAGTTGAGCGTGATCATAGATCAAATCCTAGTCAAGCCGGGAAATAATTTAAGTCTTCAAAACTCGGACTGGACCTGGCCCCAGGCCTTGTGTCGCTAGCCTAACGCCACCCTCAGCCTACCCTTTGGCTGGCCTCGCCAGGCTAAAGCCTAGTTCAGCCTGGCCTTAGGCTGGAGTCGCCAGGCTAAAGCCTGGTCGAGCTGGTTTTTGTCTGGCCTCTCCTTTTCACTGTTCTCAAGCGCACTTTCGACGTTTAAGTATCCCTTTAGCTCTACTTTCATCTCCAAATTCACCTACATACAAAATAGACTCCATTACACACAAATAAAGTGTAGTTTATCATTAAAGCATGTAAAATACAAGGCAAATAATGTGGTAAACCATGAATTATAGCCACACACCAGTAAGCCAATGACATTTTCCATCCACCAACTTAGCAAAACCAGTGTATCGCCCCACATCGGAGACTTTCAATTCTTCTCCTGAATCACTCTGTAATGACCAGAATATCCTTAAAATCATTACACTAAATATAAACTGATTATTGCAAGATTTTAATTCTAAATTAATCTTTGTTCACATTTATGTATGTTTGAATTTATTTCAAGTTCTAAATTTAATAGATAAAATTATATTAATTTAGATTATTTTTCGCCTATGATCAGATCATCAATGTATATCATTTTAAACATCAAATTTACATAATTCATACAATCTAATTTAATTGAAGAAGCATCAAATTTAATAAGTTATAACACAAATCATGCAAAAAAAAAATTATGATGTCGGAGGCCTGTAGGTGTATACGGGTGAAATCGGACCCATAAGCCGGTCCGCTTCCCGATAAAATAAATCGAGTAAAGAACGCGACGACAAGGAACCAGAATCGAGGTAAGGGACTCATCGAGTCAGGCACCCATGGCATGACGCCCGCCCTTAGAGTATATCGTGGCCATGACCCCGGGATCGGTCCAAATCCAAGTGACTTCGAAAAGCATTATTGAGCATTCAAACTCGATTAACGGAAGGCCTAAATATCTGCGACCATCCGGATATAACAGTGCATATCTCGGCACGTACCGACTGGAGTCCAGTAATAAGTTAAACAGGAGATTTTTTTACCTTTTAAAAAATTGTACTTAGGGAAAAACTCGTCTACTATATAAAAGGGAGTTTGATTATTCATCAGTCTCATTGTAACTCGCATCCCAAAGCAAAACACTATTATTTTCACTATTATTCATAGATGTTTTTCTTGTTCTGTACTGCCCATTATGAGCCCGGATCGAGGGTGAATACTTCACTAAACCTGGAATCATCCCCCTCTCATGGTTCATATTTACTATATCTTCGTTTATTCAATCTAACTCAATTTATCATTTTGTATCAAATTAATCAGCGTATCCTTAAAACCACTTACAAATTTAATTGTTATCCAATTTTGAGGGTAAACAGTTTGGCTCCACCACGGGGCTAAGGATATTAGTGGCAATTTGATATAAATATCCATAACGCATCCTATTTTACACTTGTTGTAACGACCCGACCGGTCGTTTTGTGTTCTAGGTACCCGTGCCCCTAAATGAGACTCCCCGTAGTTGATTTTACTGATTTATGACTTGCGGGGATGGGTGGTTCGAGGTTTGGGGGAGTTTGGAGTGGTGTAAAAACACTTAGTTCCTCAAGGTTGGCCTTAAAGGACAAGTTTGACTTCAGTCAAAATTTTTAGTAAATGACCCCGAAATCGAGATTCAAAGATTCCGGTAGGTTCGTACGATGATTTCGGACTTGGGCGTGTGTTCGGAACAGGTTTTGGATGACCTGGGGGCGTTTCAGCGCCAAATATTGAAATAAGAATTTCCTTAAGTTAAAATTGAGGTTTGGAACGTGTTTTTGTGTTATCGAGATCCAAACGGAATTCCGAGACCGGGAATAGTTTTGTTATGTCATTTATGACTTGCTCAAAAAATTTGGTGTCATTTCGAGTAGTATAGATAGGTTCGGCGTATTGAAAGGGAACTCAAGAACTTGAAGTTCTTAAGTTTGATCCAATAGGTTTTGGGGTATGATTCTTAGATCTAGCGTTGTTTCGGACGTTCCGAAGGCTCGAGCGAGTACGTACTATGATTTAGGACTTGTTGGTATATTTGGACGAGGTCTCGGGTGGGACCAGATACCATTTGGGCATCGAGCGAGGCAAAAACCATCCTTAAATGACTGGTGGTGCACCAGATCTGGTGCGACCGCACCTGCGGAGGTCAAGTCGTAGGTGCGAGACCGCTTCTGCGGTCCCAGCCTCGCAGGTGCAACTCCTGAAGGAGATGCCCATTTCCGCAGATGCGAACCCCTTTTCGCAGAAGCGGATCCACAAGTGCAAAGCCAAGCCCCCTTCCCCCTCTCCGCAGGTGCGAAAAGCCTGTAGGCAGTGAGTTTCGTTTTAAATACGGGACTTAGCCATTTTTTGAACACCATTCTTCTTCTTGGGCGATTTTGAGAGCATGCAAGGAGGGTATTCGACTTAGCTATTGTGAGGTAAGTAATTCCTACTATAAATTTAGCTTTATAATTGAATTCTTAGGTAGACTAACACAACAATTAGTAGAAACCGTGGGTTAGAGTAAAAACCTAGGTTTTTGACAAAAATGGGAAATTACCAAGAAATTTGTTAACGAATCATACAAAAACTATATAATATTGATCCTTAGGCCATGGGTGATAGTTTCCTTCAAAAATTTTCGGAATCTGAGCATGTGGACCCGGAAGTGTATTTTAGGATTTTCCCAATTTAGGTTAAAATAATCATTTAATAGGAGAATTAAGGACTTTGGAGTATAGACTGATTTGTTTATGCAATATTTGACTAGTTTCGAGTCCTTGGGCGACGAATTTGGAGTTTCGGGCGCATCCTTGACCCGAAAAGTAGACTTGACGCCAGGTAAGTCTCTTTTCTAACCTTGTAAGAGGGAATTTTTCCCATAGGTGAATTAAATGATTATGTGTTATTGTTGTGGAGGACTACGTACGTGCGAGGTGACGAGAGCCCCTGCTTAGTGACTATTATCGTTATGTCTGGGTAGTTAGGACTACACCATGCCATGTGAATTCCATTCACTTGAGTTATATGCTTTGTAACTTCATTATATACAACTTTGTTTCAAGAAAATCGAGAATTTGATGTTTTTAAAAGAATTGTTATTTCGAAAGGATTGAAAGAAAGATGTTGTGTTTGCATGCGATCGCTTCGCAATTTATAACCCATGAGCGGAGTGATTATTTCCCCTACTCTCATGGGAGCGGGTCGTACGCCACGATAGGTTGATAGATGCATCTATGGTTCGCGTCGTTCGACCCTTCGGCAGTGCACAATTATTATTATTATGTTGGCCCAGACTGGATGTCCTTATTCCACTATGCGCATGCTATTTGCCTGATGTTGTTTATGACTATTGAGCTGTGAAATATCCTGGAAGATCGAACTGAAAACTTGTAAATAGATGCTTCACTACATATTTGGATTTTATTACGATTCGATATTTATTTCCTTACTATCCATGCTTACTTGTTGTCCTCTTTTAAATTATCACCTAAATCTACTGTTTGAACCCTAGTAAGTGTCAAGTTGACCTCTCGTCACTACTTTTTCGAGATTAAGCGGGATACTTACTGGGTACATATTGTTTATGTACTCATGCTATGTCTGTACTTAATTGTACAGGTTCTGAGGCAGGTGCATCTGGGTTCCAGTCCGGAGCTCGTTGCTGAGTTATACTGATCGAGGCTTCACAGTGAGTTGCTCCTCTTTGCGACTTCCAACAGCACTTTGGAGCTATTCTTTTGTTATTTCTGTCTATACTCACTCAGACAGTAGGACAGACTTCCATTCTTTTGATATTATTCTAGTAGATGCCTGTAGACTTGTGACACTAGTTCCTAGCACACACACGCTAGTAGACTTTATTTTGGGATGTAATCGTTAATTATGACTTCATGATTATTTATTTTGCAAAATATTTGCCTAATTATCCGTTTCTACTTAATGTCTCAAAAACTAAGTTAAGCAAGTGTTGAAAAATATTTTTGGTAAACTACATGAAACTCACTAGTAAATAATGGTTGGCTTGCCTGACGGCGGTGTTGGGTGCCATCGCGACCTGAGTTAGGATTTGGTCGTGACAACATGGTATCAGAGCTCTAGGTTCACGTAGGCCTCACAAGTTACATGCAGACCTAATAGAGTCTCGCGGATCGGTACGAAGACGTTTGTATTTATCTTCGGGAGGCTATAGGGTGTTAGGAAATCTCTCTTTATTCATCTTCTATCGTGCAGTTGATGGTATACTAAATCTCACTCTTCTATTCTCTCACAGATGGTGAGGACGCGCGCAACTGATGTTCTGGACCCGGGAGGGGCCGTTACCCCCGTTATCCGAGGCCGTGGCAGAGGCCGGGGGAGGGCACCAGCCCGTGGTAGGGACAAGGGCGTCCCAGGACTGTACCATTTACACCCCCAGCGGATCCAGTAGAGGATCCCATCACTGAGGAGCAGGGCGAGGTGCCCGCAGCGGATCCTACCCCTTTGGACTTTATGATAGCGTTAGGATTTCATGAGGTCATGGGTCGTATGATTTGGTTCATGGACACCATAACTCAGGCTGGTTTATTTCCAGCAGATCCGGCCATATCTCGGGCAGGGGGGGGGGAGCAAAAACCCCTACTACACAGGCCACCGGACATGCAACAACAGTATATGAGACCCCGGGTACACTGCCCGTGGGCGGGGTCCAGCCAGCAGCAATAACACCTGAAGTCAGACCAGCTGCGGACGGTGATTCGCAGAAGTTTTTAGACAGGTGGACTAGGCTGCACCCTCTTGTCTATGGAGGCGAGCGTCATGAGGACACACATGACTTTATTGATAGGTGCAAGGACAAACTGCACAACATGAGGATACTGGAGTCTCATGGAGTGGACTTCACTAATTTTCAGCTAGAGGTCAGGGCCCGCAAATGGTGCCAGTCCTACATTCTTGGCAGACCGGTATATGCCCCTCCCATCACTTGGGAGCAGTTCACTCGGCTATTCCTGGACCAGTATATTCCACCCTCTGAGAGGGAAGAGCTGCGGTATCAGTTTGAGCAGCTGGAGCAGGGTCAGATGTCAGTGACCGACTATGAGGCTAGGTTTTCTGAGCCGTCTCGTCACGCACTCATGATACTTCCTATTGACGCAGAGAGAGTGCAAAGATTTGTAGCTGGTTTGCATCCAGGTATTAGGGCCAACATGGCCCGAGAGGTGGAGATGGGGACTCCTTATCAGCTTGTGGTAGAGATTGCTCAAATGATCGAGGGTAATCGGCCGAGGAGCAGAGAGCAGGGTCAGCAGGATAAGAGATCTAGATTTTCTAGGGATTTCAGAGGTGCTCCAGCTAGGGGCAGAGGTCAGTTTGGTAGGGGCCAGCCCAGTAGGCCCCCATATTCAGCACCACCACCACCTCCACGAAGTGTCCCAGCGAGGCCTTATTTCAGCGACATGCCGGAGAGTTCTTACCACCCGCCAGCTATTCAGGGTTCCTCCGACGGGTATTCTAGTCATCAGGGGTCTACCCGTCCTTATTTCAGTTCTACGCCAGAGAGTTCATACCGTCCTCCCGCTATTCAGGGTTCTTCTTCGAGGCAGCAGGCTATGGTGCCGGGAGGTTGTTATGAGTGTGGGGATCCATGTCACATGAAGAGGCATTGTCCCAGGCTTCTTGACAAGGCAGTGCATCAAGGTCACCAGCCTATGAGATCAGCACCAGTGGTTCGGCCACCTAGAGGTGGAGGATAGGCTGGTAGGGGTCGTCCTAGAGGTGGAGGCCAGGCAGGGGGAGCCCAGTCAACTCATGTTTATTCCGGTGGAGGTCGGTCATCCGGCGCTCCAGCCAGATTCTATGCTATTCCGGCCAGATCAGATGTAGTGGCCTCAGATGCCGTGATCACAGGTATTATTTTAGTATGCGGTAGAGATGCATCGGTATTATTCGATCCAGGGTCCACTTATTCATATGTATCAGCCTTATTTGCTCATTCCCTGGATATTCCTTGTGAGTCCTTGGGTACTCCTGTTTATGTGTCCACTTCTGTGGGCGATTCTGTGGTTGTGGGCCAGATTTATCGGTCCTGTGTGGTTACATTTTGTGGGTTTGAGACCAGAACAAACCTCCTGTTGCTCGATATGGTTGATTTTGAGGTCATCCTGGGCATGGATGGGTTGTCTCCCTATCATGCCATTCTAGATTGCCATGCCAAGACTGTTTACTCTAGCCATGCCCGAGTTGCCGAGATTGGAGTGGAGAGGTTCCTTAGTTAGTGCCGCTAGTCGGGTTATTTCTTTCCTGAAGGCTCGAAATATGGTTGAGAAGGATTGATTGGCTTATATGGCGTATGTGCGGGACATCACCGCCGAGTTTTCGACGATTGATTCAGTGCCAGTAGTTCGAGAGTTTGATGACGTATTCCCTTTAGACCTTCCAGGCATTCTACCGGATCGTGACATTAATTTTTGCAATGACTTAGCTCCAGGAACCCAACCCATATCTATTCCCCCATACCGTATGTCTTCGAAGGAATTGAAAGAACAACTTGAGGAGTTACTGGCTAAGGGGTTTATCAGACCGAGCGTATTGCCTTGGGGTGCTCCAATGCTATTTGTGAAGAAGAAGGATGGGACTATGCGGATGTGTATTGACTACCGCCAGTTGAACAAGGTCACCATCAAGAACAAGTACCCGTTGCCGCGTATCGATGATTTGTTTGACCAATTGCAGGGTGCTCCGGTGTTTTCTAAGATTGATCTGAGATCAGGGTACCACCAGTTGAAGATTCGGGACTCGGATGTTCCGAAGACGACCTTTCGTACGAGATATGGTCATTAGGAGTTCCTAGTGCTGTCCTTTGGCTTAACTGATGCCCCAGCAACATTTATGGACTTGATGAACAGGGTGTTCAGGCCTTATATTGATTCTTTTGTCATCATCTTCATTGATGACATTTTGATTTACTCACGTAGCCTGGGGAGCACGAGCAGCATTTGAGGGTTGTGCTCCAGACTTTGCGGGAACAGAAGTTATATGCTAAGTTCTCCAAGTGTGAGTTTTGGTTGGATTTTGTGGCATTCTTGGGGCATGTGGCATCCGTAGAGGGTATCAAGGTTGATCCTAAGAAGATTGAGGCAATTCAAAGTTGGCTACGCCCTACTTCAGCTACAGAGATCATGAGCTTCTTGGGTCTAGCAGGTTATTATCGCAGATTTGTGGAGGGTTTTTCATCCATTGCAGCTCCTCTAACTAGATTGACTCAGAAGAATGCCCATTTCCGATGGTCCGACCAGTGTGAGGCGAGATTTCAGAAGCTCAAGACAACAATGACCTCAACACCAGTTCTAGTGTTGCCTTCCGGTTCTGGGATGTATACAGTTTATTGCGATGCTTCACGCGTTGGTTTGGGATGTGTGCTGATGCAGGAAGGGAGAGTTATTGCATATGTTTCACGTCAGCTGAAGGTTCATGAGAAAACTTACCCTGTGCAGGACTTGGAGTTGGCGGCGATTGTTCATGGTCTTAAGATTTGGAGACACTACTTGTATCGGGTGCCTTGTGAGGTTTATACGGACCACCGCAGCTTGCAACACTTGTTAAAGCAGAGGGATCTTAATTTGAGGCAGCGCAGGTGGCTTGAGTTGCTGAAGGTTTATGACATTACCATTCTTTATCATCCGGGCAAGGTAAACGTGGTTGCAGATGAGAGTATGGGTAGTCTAGCTTTCATTTTAGCAAAGGAGAGACCTCTAGCTTTGGACATTCAGTCCTTGGCTAATTTCCTGGTGAGGTTGGACCTTTTTGAGCCCAGCTGGGTTCTTGCTCGTGTGGTGGCCCAGTCTTCATTATTGGGGGAGATCAAGACTCGGCAATATGATGATCCACACTTGGTGGCTCTCCGGGAGACGGTGGTACAGGGTGGTTCCAAGGAGGTTTCTATTGGCGAGGATGGTGTTCTGAGACTTCACTGTCGCTTATGTGTCCCCAATGTCGATGGCCTGAGGGAGAGGATTCTAGAAGAGGCTCATAGTTCACGGTATTCCATTCATCCTGGTGATACGAAGATGTATCGTGACTTGAGGCAACATTTCTGGTGGAGACGGATGAAGAAATACATAGTGGAGTATGTGGCAAGATGTCTAAATTTCCAGCAGGTTAAATATGAGCACCAGAGGCCAGGAGGCCTACTTCAGCAAATGCCTATACCTGAGTAGAAATGGGAGCGCATCACTATGGACTTCGTAGTTCGGTTGCCTCTGACTTTGCAGAAGGTTGATGCGGTTTGGGTTATTGTGGACAGGTTGACCAAGTCGACACATTTCATTCCAGTAGCTACCACTTACACTTCTGAGAGGTTGGCCCAGATCTACATTCGGGAGATAGTTCGGTTGCACGGTGTGCCTGTGTCCATTATATCAGATCGAGGTCCTCAGTTCACCTCGCACTTCTGGAGAGCCGTGCAGAGTGAGTTAGGCACCCGGGTAGAGCTCAGCACATCATTCCAGCCTCAGACCGATGGGAAGTCGGCTCGGACAGTTCAAATATTGGAAGACATGCTCAGAGCATGTGTGATTGACTTTGGAGGACAGTGGGACCAGTTCTTGCCTTTGGCCGAGTTTGCTTATAATAATAGTTATCACTCCAGCATTGAGATGGCTCCATTTGAGGCCTTGTATGGTCGGCGATGTCATTCTCCCATCGGGTGGTTTGAGCCTGACAAGGCTAAACTATATGGCACCGATCTGGTGAATGATGCTTTGGAGAAGGTGAAGTTAATTCAGGAGAGACTTCGCACAGCACAGTCCAGACATAAGAGTTACGCGGATCAGAAGGCGCGTGATGTTTCATTTATGGAGGGCGAGAAGGTTCTGTTGAAGGTCTCGCCGATAAAGGATATTATGAGGTTTGAGAAGAAGGACAAGCTGAGACCGAGGTTTATAGGCCCATTTGAGGTGTTGAGACGAATTGGGGAGGTTCATCCGGTCTTTCATGTATCCATGCTCTGGAGGTATCACGCTGATTTCTCTCACGTGATAGATTTCAACACCATTCAGTTGGATGAGAGGTTGGCCTATGAGAAGGAGCCAATTGCTATTATTGACAGGCAGGATCGCCAATTGAGGTCCAAGAGGGTTTCCGCCGTAAGGGTCCAGTGGAGGGGCCAACCAGTCGAGGAGGCGACTTGGGAGTCCGAGGAGGACATGCGGAGCAGATATCCACACTTATTCAACACTCCAGGTATGATTCTAGACCCGTTTGAGAACAAACGTTTGTTTAAGAGGTGGAGAATGTAACGACTCGACCAGTCGTTTTGTGTTCTAGGACCCTATGCCCCTAAATGAGACTCCCCATAGTTGCTTTTACTGATTTATGAATTACGGAGACGGGTGGTTCGAGGTTTGGGGGAGTTTGGAGTGGTTTAGGAACACTTAGTTCCTTAAGGTTGGCCAAGTTTGACTTCAGTCAACAATTTTAGTAAACGACCCCGGAATCGAGATTCGAAGATTACGGTAGGTTCGTATGATGATTTCAGACTTGGGCATGTGTTCGGAACGGGTTTTGGATAACCCGGGGGCGTTTTGGCGCCAAATAGTGAAATAAGAATTTTCTTAAGTTCAAATTGAGGTTTGGAACATGTTTTTGTGTAATCGAGATCCAAACGGAATTCCGAGACCGAGAATAGTTCTGTTATGTCATTTATGACTTGCTCGCAAAATTTGGTGTCATTCCGAGTAGTATAGATAGGTTCGGCGTATTGAAGCGAATTCAAGAACTTGAAGTTCTTAAGTTAGGTCCAATAGGTTTTGGTGTATGATTCTTAGTATGATTCGGACGTTCTGAAGGCTCGAGTGAGTCCGTACTATGATTTAGGACTTGTTGGTATGTTTGGACAAGGTCTCGGGTGGGCCCAGATGCCATTCGGGCATCGAGCGAGGCAAAAACCAGTCTTAAATGACCGTTGGTGCACCAGATCTGGTGCGACCGCACCTGCGAAGGTCAAGTCGCAGGTGCGAGACCGCTTCTACGGTCCCAGCCTCGCAAGTGCGACTCCTGAAGGAGTTGCCCATTTCTGCAGATGCGGACCCCTTTTCGCAGAAGCGGAACCGTAGGTGCGGACTCCGCTCCGCAGGTGCGAAGCCAGGCCCCTTCCCCTTCTCCGCAGGTGCGGAAAGCCTGTAGGCAGTGAGTTTCGTTTTAAATACGGGACTTAGCCATTTTTGAACACCATTCTTCTTCTTTGGGCGATTTTGAGAGCATGCAAGGAGGGTATTCGACCTAGCTACTGTGAGGTAAGTAATTCCTACTATAAATTTAGCTTTATACTTGAATTCTTAGCTAGATTAACACAACAATTAGGAGAAACCATGGGTTAGAGTAAAAACCTAGGTTTTTGACAAAAATAAATTACCAAGAAATTTGTTAAGGAATCATACAAAAACTATATAATATTGATCCTTAGGCCATGGGTGATAGTTTCCTTCAAAAATTTCCGGAATTCGAGCATGTGGGCCCTGAGGTGTATTTTAGAATTTTCCCAATTTAGGTTGAAATGATCATTTAAGTAGGAGAATTAAGGATTTTGGAGTATAGACTGATTTGTTTATGCAGCATTTGACAAGTTTTGAGTCCTTGGGCGACGAATTTGGAGTTTCGGGCACATTCTTGACCCGGGAAGTAGACTTGACGCGAGGTAAGTCTCCTTTCTAACCTTGTAAGAGAGAATTTTCCCCATATGTGAATTAAATGACTATGTGTTATTGTTGTGGGGGACTACGTATGTGCGAGGAGATGAGAGCCCGTGCGTAGTGACTATTATCGTTATGTCCGTGTAGTTAGGCCCACACCATGCCATGTGAATTCCATTAACTTGAGTTGTATGCTTTGTAACTTCATTGTATACAAACTTTGTTTCAAGAAAACTGAGAATTTGATTTTTTAAAAGAATTGTTATTTCGAAAGGATTGAAAGAAAGATATTGTGTTTGCATGCGACCGCTTTGCAATTTATATCCCGCGAGCGGAGTGATTCTTTCCCCTACTCTCATGGGAGCGGGCCGTACACCACGGCAGATTGATAGATGCATCTATGGTTCACGTCGTTCGACCCTTCGGCATTGCACAATTATTATTATTATGTTGGCCCATGCCGGATGTCCTTATTCCACTATGCGCATGCTATTTGCCTGATGTTGTTTATGATTGTTGAGCTGTGAAATATCCTGGAAGATCGAACTGAAAACTTGTAAATTGATGCTTCACTACATATTTGGATTTTATTACGATTCGATATTTATTTCCTTACTATCCATGCTTACTTGTTGTCCTCTTTTAAATTATCACCTAAATATACTGTTTGGACCCTAGTAAGTGTCAAGTCGACCTCTCGTCACTACTTCTTCGAGATTAGGCGGGATACTTACTGGGTACATATTGTTTATGTACTCATGCTACGCTCTGTACTTAATTGTACAGGTTCTGAGGCAGGTGCATCTGGGTTCCAGTCCGGAGCTCGTTGCTGAGTTATACTGATCGAGGCTTCGCGGTGAGTTGCTCCTCTTGGCGACTTCCAACAGCACTTTGGAGCTATTCTTTTGTTATTTCTGTCTATACTCACTCAGACAGTAGGACAAACTTCCATTCTTTTGATATTATTCTACTAAATGCCTGTAGACTTGTGACACTAGTTCCTAGCACACACACGCTAGTAGACTTTATTTTGGGATGTAACCATTATTTATGACCTCATGATTATTTATTTTGCATAAAATTTACCTAAGTTATCCGTTTCTACTTAATGTCTCAAAAACTAAGTTAAGCAAGTGTTGAAAAATGTTTTTGGTAAACTACATGAAACTCACTAGTAGATAATGGTTGGCTTGCCTGACGGAGGTGTTGGGCGCCATTGCGACCTGGGTTAGGATTTGGGTCGTGACACTTGTTCTTTGAAGTGTCTTTAATTTCAGATCAAAATTCAAAATGTCGAACTCCCAATATTCACCTCTAAATGTGGACGCTAATTCCGGTCACCACGGCGAGAACAACATATATTACCTAGTGGCGAGATGCCACCCGTCGATCCCATCAGAATTCCAGTCGTGGACCCAATCGACGCTAACTCACATGTGGCCAACAATGCGAATCTGCCTACCGATCCAGAGAACAGCGTTCGCAGTGGAGTCCGATCAACAACCCAAAATGCACACGACATTGGAGGAGATGGGATCAACTTGCGAGTGATCTTTGAAATGCTACAGACTCAACAGGCAGCGATAGCTCAGTTGCAGAACCAGAGCCGCACCCCCAGGAGGGTCGAGCCGCAGCCGCCCCGAGAAGTCACTCGCAAAAAAAAACCGGTCGTGGAAAGAACGAGTGATGTTGAGCTCGTGTCTAACCCCGAGATTATAAAGATGCTTGAGGAGTTAACAAAACAGGTAGAATCAGGGGAGAAGAACATCGAAGCCAATGAAAAAAAGGTGGAGACCTACAATTCCAAGGTCGATCAAATCCCAGGAGCACCACCAATATAGAAGTTCTTGGATTCCAAGATGTTTGTTCAAAAGCCTTTTCCTCCAAGCGTAGCACCAAATACAATTCCGAAGAAGTTTCGCATGCCCGAGATTCATAAATATAACAGAACAACCGACCCAAATGAGCATGTGACCTCCTACATGTGCGCCATCAAAGGGAATGACTTGGAGGATGATGAGATCGAGTCCGTTCTGCTGGATAAATTCGGGGAAACTTTGTCAAAGGGAGCTATGATATGGTATCACAACTGTCACACCTCCTTTTTTCCGGAAAGGGTGGGATATGGGAGTTTTTCCAATTAAAGTGACATTATTCGAATTTGGGATTTATTTATTTAATTTTCAGAGTCGCCACCCGAATTTTTACAGTGTTCCGAGACACCATTTATTTATTGAAATCCCAAACCAAGGAAATTTTTTACTCTGTTTTAAATGTCTGCGAACCAGAAATACGGGTAAGGAATTCTGTTAACCTGGGAGAAGGTGTTAGGCACTCCCGAATTCCGTAGTTCTAGTACGATCGCTTAACTATTAATAATTGGCCTAATTATCTAATAACTACGTATTTTAAACTTATTGTGCATTTTTAACCTTTTAAGCCGCTTTTAATATTTATAGAATTTATTTTGAAACAAGTCACGATGTCGTGTACTTGTCGTTTTGGTACATGTTGCAAACCGCGCCACATGAAATGCACCCGCAGTTTGCGACATGTTTATTTTTATTATTATTCGAAGTTATGGTCGGGTCACGTGAAATGCACAGCCGAATGAGATTTATATATCGTGACCATGCCACGGGAACCGCACCCATAACCACGATAGTTCATTATAGCGTGATCTACAATAAACCCAAATTTAAATCAACTTATCCAACTTCTAGTAAATTCAAATTAACTAACAACCAATTCACGTCATTGGTCAATAAACAACTAATTTTAGTACCTGGAGCAAAAAATTCCATGAACATTTAAATGGTGTAAACATGAAAGTAATAACTCAAAACATCACACCATGCCAAAGACATACAAGCAGGTTCAATTATATTATCAGCAGAAAACCGTGACAAAAGTATATACTAGAAGTTATCTGAAATCATTCTTTTAACCTGCTACACTCAAAAAGTTCCTTATATTTTATCTCTGGTTTCCTTCTTCCTTAACTAATTTAAATGATAGAACTTATAATTCATTACATCGAAGTCTATGAATATGAATGCCCACATTTTTAACTTCCCACTTAACTGCATCCACATCCACAGTAGATTTATATCACAGACACTAAAATGAAATCAACACTAATTTTAGAAGAAAAGGATTTTGGTACTTCTGTATGACCTTTCTATGTGTACATAATAAGTATAATTTTAACAGATTAATGAGTAAACATGGAACTTCACGCCAAAAATTACATATAAAGCATATAGCATGAAGGCTGAAGCAAAATACTACCATAAAACGTTTTATTTCCCAAAAACAACTTATGAACCATGGAAAACTAAAAGAATACTAGTAACAAGGTAATACCTGGATTTTTAAGCTGTCAAATATACCAAGAACTCATCGGGAAACGAAGGACTCGTCGGCAACTACACAAACTCGACTAAAGAACAACGAACGAGCAGTCGACGAGACCACACGAAGGGACCTCAAACTACCCGGAAAGCTTCGAACCTCAAGTGACTCGAACACCGACTTCAAGCTAGGAACTCGAACCTGCCAGCGACCTCAACGAACTGAGCTCAACTTAAGAGAACAACAGTAGTTAAAGAAACTGAAGCTGCTGTGTTTTATAGTGAAAAGAGCTGGCCGGAAATGGTGAAATTCCGGCGAAACGCCGGGACGGCAGTGGCCGATTTTTGCTGCGTTTTTGGCTCAGTTATAAGTGACGTGCAGGTGGGTTTAGAATTAAATTTCAAGGTTGTCTCTGCTGGTTTTTTAGTGAAGCTTATACATGGCAAAAATGGAGGAAGATGAATGAGTTAATCTGAGTTTGTGATGCTTTGAGGAAGGTGAAGCCGACGAGGAGAAGATGGAAATTTTGAGGCTTCGGCTGTGTGTCGATCTTCTCTTTCTCTCGTTTTTTTGGGTCTGTTTTCCCGTTCTCTTTCCGTCTCTGTTTCTGCATTTCTTTTTGTGTTTTAAGTCACTCCGTTTCAGTATTTTTCTTGGCCTCTTCTTTTTTCTTTTCTATGTATATACAGGTTTTGGCTATGGAGTTTTGGATGAAAAACGGTGAAGAAGAAGTCCTAATCCTTCTCTCGCCTCTGTTTCTTTCGTCTCCGTCCCTTTCCAGGTCCGTTGTTTTCGTCTATATAGGAATATTGTACGATATTTTTACAGAGGGTCAGGAGTGAGGCGTGTGCTGGCTTTTGCCAGGGGATAAGGACGAAAAAAAATCTGTTTTGGGTAATTCTTGGGAGGGAATCCAACGTGAATGTGCACATGTGAGATAATATTGTTGTGCCCATGTGCAAGTGCAAAGTTTGTTATCAAAGAAAAATCTTTGCAACTTGGCCGTTCCTAATTAGCTCTTTTTTTTCATTTTCAAATTCTTTTCTTTTTAAGACAAGTAAAGAAAAATATAAGAATGGAATATTAACTAAAGTATCTCTTAAAAGAGAATTTTTTTTTTTTGTGAGTTTTTTTTTTTTTTTTTGGAAATAAAAACAATGAATATCTAAAAGTGTAACTCTTTTTTTTTTTTTTTGTAGTTTTAGTTTTATCAAGTAAATCTATTAAAACTGAAATAAAGGCTAAAATTAAGATTAAACATAGCGAATATTTACCTACTAAAAAGTGATAAAAAATTCAAATATAATCAAAAATTCGGTGCTCGCCGCAACTTACCCCCTAATTCTATTGACTCGTTTGCTATGCTTGCAGACTCCTTCGTGAAAGCACACACCGGGGCCATCAAGATCGCGAGACCAAGAAGTCAGACCTTTTCAAAGTAAAACAGAGAGATAAATAAGATGCTCAAGGAATTTGTGTCCCGTTTTCAAATGGAACGAATGGACCTGCCCTCGGCCGTGGTCGATTGGGCCGTTCAGGCCTTTACCCAGGGACTCAATACTCGAAGCTCGTTGGCTTCGCAACCTCTGAAGCAAAATCTGATAGAATATATGGCCATAACTTGGGCCGACGTACATAATCAATATCAACCAAAAATTAGGGTCGAAGATGATCAGCTTGCTTCGGGACCTGTTTATCCCGTCAGAAATATCGACAGATCCAAGAGAGACATTGATCGTGAAACAAGATCATATAAGGATCGGTATTAACCATATAATGGAGACCGAAGAAGGTAATGGGTTCGGGCGGAACCTCGTGAGAAATTAAAGAAGGAGTGATCGAGGTCAAAATAACTAAGGACTCATGAGCAAAAGCGATGTTGTTGTCATCGTATCTTCCATCGAACGCATCAAAGACACCAAGTGGCTCCAACCTCTACAGTTTGATCCAGCCCAAAGGGACCCAACCTAATTTGTAAATATCATGGTACTCACGGTCACAGGACGAAAGACTGCTGACAGTTGAGAGAGGAAGTAGCCCGGTTATTCAACAATGGACATCTCCGAGAATTTCGGAGCGATCGAGCCAAATACCATTTCGGGAACAGGGACTCTAGTAAGAAGATCGATCTGGAGGAGCCTCAACACGTCATCAACATGATCATCAGTGGGGTCAACGTCCCGAAGGGACTGACATTAAAATGCACCAAAGTATCAATTACAAGGGAAAAACGGACTCAAGATTACATGCTAGAAAGAACCTTGTCTATCAACGACGAGGATGCTGAAGGCATCATAAATCCCTACAACGATGCACTGGTAATATCTATACTCATAAATAAATCTCGAGTTAAGCATGTGTTAACTGATCCAGGTAGCTCGGCCAATATCATCAAATCGAGGGTTGTGGAGCAACTAGGTATATAAGTCCAAATCGTGCCTGTAGTCCGAGTTCTAAACGGATTCAACATGGTATGCGAGACCACTACATGAGAGATAACATTACCGGTGAACACCACCATAACCATTCAAGAAGCAAAGTTCTACGTGATCGAAGGAGATATGAGGTATAATCCTCTGTTCGGGAGGCCGTGGATTCACCACATGAGGGCAGTGCCCTCGACACTGCACCAGGTTTTGAAATTCCCAATGACAGGAGGGATTAAAACAATTTACGGAGAACAACCGGCCGCAAAGAAGATGTTCGCGGTCGATGAGGTGGTCCTGATATCCCTCTCAAAATTGAAGGATCTGGGTTCGGTACCAACGGAGAAACTAAATAGCAATTACCGACACCGGCCCCACCCTAACCAGAGAAGCAAGGGACGGGTAAGAACGACGACTACGGAGTTCCCAGGTATTTCATAGCCCCTGATGATTCCGACGCCACCAAATCAATGGTCGAAGTACTGGAGAAAGTCGTATTTATCGAGCGTATGCCCGATCGTAAGGTATACCTAGGCACGGGGTTAAGTTCCGAGCTCTAGAAAAAACTCATTAAATTCTTTATAGCTAACATAGATTATTTCGCTTGGTCTCACCTCGACATGAGAAGGACTCCGACAGAGATAACTACTCATAAGTTGATCCTGGACCCGAAGTTCCACCCGGTCAAACAGAAAAGGAGGCCCCAGTCCGAAGTCAAGCATGCATTCATCAAATACGAGGTATCTAAACTCCTTAAAATAGGGTCCATCCGGGAGGTTAAGTACCCGGATTGGTTAGCAAACATAGTGGTAGTCCCTAAAAAGGGGAATAAATTTAGAATGTGTGTAGATTACAAAGACTTGAATAAGGCATGGCCCAAGGACTCTTTCCTTGTACCAAACATCGATCACATGATCGATGCGACGACCGGCCACGAGATCCTCAATTTTCTCGATGCCTACTTCGGGTACAACCAAATTCAGATGGAACCGGGCGACCAGAAAAAAATGTCCTTCATCACTAAGTATGGCACCTATTGCTATAACGTAATGTCGTTCGCACTAAAAATGTTGGTGCCACTTACCAACGCTTAGTAAATCGGATGTTCGAAGAACAAATAGGAAAATCAATGGAGGTTTACATTGACCATATGTTAGTTAAGTCCTTGTGAGCAGAGGACCATTTGAAACATTTGCAGGAAACCTTCAACATACTGAAGAAATACAATATGAAGCTGAACTCGGAGAAATGCGCATTCGGAGTTAGGTCCAGGAAATTCCTTGGGTTCATGGTGTCTAATCAGGGAATCGAGATCAACCCCGTTAAAATCAAGGCCATAGAGGAAATTGCCATAGTGGACAATGTCAAGGCCGTTCAAAGGTTAACCGGTCGCATAGCGCCATTAGGCCAATTTATTTCAAGGTCCTCCAACAAGAGCCATCGGTTCTTCTCGTTATTGAAGAAGAAGAATAATTTCTCATGAACCCCAGAGTGTCAACAAGCCTTGGAAGAACTCAAGCGGTACCTTTCGAGCCCGCCTTTGCTCCATACTCCGAAGGCAGACGAAAAGTTGTACTTGTACCTGGCAGTATCCAAAATAGTGGTAAGTGGAATCCTAGTACGGGAAGAGGAAAGTACGCAATTTCCTATCTACTATGTTAGCATGACTCTAGGCGAGGTTGAAACTAGGTATTCTCACCTGAAAAAATTATCGCTCGCTTCGCTAAGTGCCTCTAGGAAGTTAAAACCATATTTTCAATGCCATCCCATATGTGTCATGAATACTTACCCGTTGAGGAACATAATGCATATGTCCGAACTCTCGGGATGATTGGCCCGTGGAAATAAGTGGGTACGCTATCGAATATCGACCCCGAACCACCATCAAATCTCAAATTTTGGCGGACTTTGTGGCCGACTTGTGGACCTAATTCTTGAGGTCGAGAAAGAGTTATTGTTGAACTCAGGGACCTCTTATGGAATATGGACCCTCTTTACGAACAGTGCCTCGAATGCAAATGAGTATGGGCTTGTCATTGTGTTGAAGCTACCAACGGGTAATGTGGTTAGACAATCTATTAGAACTATAAAATTGACTAGCAACGAGGCCGAGTATGAGGCCATTATTGCAGGTCTTGAACTAGCTAAAAGTCTTTGGGCCGAGGTGATCGAGGCTAAGTGCGATTCCTTCCTCGTGGTGTGGAACGTTCAACGTCAAATAAGAACGGATGTGCAGGTACTTGGATAAGCTGTGATGTTATATCGGTTCAAGGAATGGACTTTACAACATGTACCTTAGGATCAAACAACAAGGAATTTAGGATCTTCGGTCGACGATGATGAATTCAACTCGGGAACGTTCGTTCAACTCATGAAATCGGTAGTGGAAGAAGGCCACAGCTAGATAAATTTGACAAACTTAACCTGGTACTGGAGAAACAAATATTTAGATTAACTGAAGACCATAAAACTACCCTCGGATCCTAAAGAATCGAGAGCTCGACCTGGCATAAGTTAAGGTACCTTGCTCATTAGTCACTTCCCTTGCATGTTCAACTCTACGTACAAAGGTGGTCCGGTTCATCTTGTCCGAAGAGGGTACCCTATTCATAAGAACATTTGATGGCCCACTCACCATATGTCTAGGATCGAAAGATACCGAGTATGTTTTGAGGGAAGTCCACGAAGGCACCTGGGGAAATCATTCGGGCACCGAATCATTGGTTTGGAAAGTAATCAGAGTCGGCTACTACTGGATTGACATGGAAAAAGACACGAATGAGTTCGTGCTAAAATGCGACGGATGTTAGAGGGATACTCCGATGATTCATCAGCCCGGGGAGCTGCTACATTCGGTCTTATCACCCTGGCCATTTATGAAATGGGGAATGGGCATTGTCGGTCCCCTACCATAGGCACCCGGCAAGACTCGATTTATTTTTTTTATGACTGACTATTTTTATAAATGGGTGGAAGCCCAGGCATTTGAGAAATTCAGGGAGAAGGAAGTTATTGATTTCATTTGGGACCACATAATATGTCGGCCGAGATCGTGCGCAACAATGGAAAGCAGTTCACCGGCAGCAAAGTAAGCAAGTTTTTCGAGGACCATAAGATCAAAAGGATCCTATCAACACCCTATCACCCTAGTGGGAATGGGAAAGCAGAGTCCAGTAACAAAACCATACTCCAAAACCTCAAAAAGAGATTGACCGACGCCAAAGGAAAATGGAACAAAATTTTGCCCGAAGTCCTACGGGCATATCGTACGACCTCAAAATCCAGCACTGGGACCACCCCGTTCTCGTTGATATGGTGTCGAAGCTCTAATACTGATCAAAAGTAGGAGAACTGAGTCTTAGGTTCTGAAATGTGGCCAAAGAGTCAAACAACGAGGCCATGAGTATGAGCCTGGAACTGTTAGACAAGAGGCGCGAGGCTGCCCTCGTCTGGTTGGCGTCCCAAAAATAACGGATCGAGAGGTATTACAATCAAAGAGCCAACCTCGAACATTTCAATGTCGAGGACTTGGTATTGTGGAATGTGACACTAAATACCCGGAACTTGAATGAAGGCAAGCCGGGACCGAGTTGGGAAGGTCCATATCGAATTATCGAGATTACCGGCAAAGGATCATACAAACTTGAGGCAATGAATAATGAGCGACTACCGAACAACTAGAACATAACCCACTTGAAACGATACTACTGCTAAGGTATGACTCCATTCATTTCTTTTCTTTTACAGATTAGACTAACACTTGTAGGTAACGGCCAAGGAATGATGCAAATTTTAGTTCTGAAAGCACGCGTTGCACTCTTTTTGCCTTAAGCCGGTTTTGTCCCATATGGGTTTTCCGGCAAGGTTTTTAACGAGGCAACAGTGGATCGTGCTAACTTAGAATTGAAGACCGGCTATGGACCGGAGTCGAGGATTACATTGAAAGTATCTAAACCTTCTCTATTATTGTCCTCGAATACTGGGGGACATCACCCTTGAATAATGATTTTAGCAAGGAAAGAAATTTTGTGCTCGAACAATCTTGGCTCGGTGGATAGAATTTATTGTAAGGGCCAAACAGTCAAATGAACCGTTCCCACATAGACCACTCAAGGCATAGCGCGAAGCTTGTACACATTTGCAACCTTGTATGTTGTGCACAGAAATGAAAGGAAGTTTCTACCTGCACATAAATATTTTGTCTCTTAAAAACTACTACCATTTCTATTCCTTAAAGACATCGAGCCCAAGGGTCGTATCCGGATCCAAGAGACCACTCTCACTCGGGGACTATCATCCAAGGAAGCTCGGACGGCTCGGGCTATTGAAGCCCGGGGGCACACAATCTATTAGGCACTATCCGAACTTTAAAGGCTACGGCCATCCCCATTCGGGGACTATCATCCTGGGCAAGACCGGATGACTCGGGTATCGAAGCTCAGCGTAATAAGACCATTGGGCAACACCAAACTTAAAAGGCTATGATCGTCCTAGAATGGCTCAGAGACGTCTGAGATCCATAACCAAAACATAAGGCCTTCAAAATTTCTAAACGGGTTCAAATGGTACCCTCGACAAAATTATAACCTAAAAAATTTTAAGTAAGCACTGCGGGGAAATCTTCCTATCATGCTAATTCCCCACGAGTCTTAACCAAAATTACATTGAAAATGAGCCTTGTTCGAACATCTGAACAAGACCTTATTATTGCGTGCTAAGGCATTCGAGATCTTTACAACCATAAAGAAAAAGCAAAAAGGAATAAATTTGGAAATTGTCGAAGGTAAAAAAGAGCCTTGTATATATACATAAAACTTTACAAAGGCCGAACGACCTCGAAATAAAATACAAAGTACAAAAACGAAAAAAATCTATAAGACACCTAAGAAGCCTGATCTTCACCGGAACCCGCCTCATAACCGGGGCATCGGGGTCTTCTCCATCCTCAAATTCACTCTAATCCTCTGAATCTTCCTCGTCCTTGGGATACGCTAACTTCTTGGCTTCGGCCTCGAGCCTCTTAGCATTTTTTATCTCGGCCGATAAATCGAATCCCCGAGCATGAACTTCCTAGAGAGCCTCCCTTCGGGATCGCCACTTCTCATATTCGACAATGGCTTTCAGACGGTCCTGGGCTGCTTCAACATCAGCTTTGTACTGGGCCACCATCTCTTCAGCATCAGCCTTGGTTGTTTCCGCCACTGACTTAGCTGGTTTAAGCTCCTTAGCAAGGGTATACCGCGTGGCAACGGCTGGGCCCAGTTGAGACTGGAGGTCTTTAATTTTTTAGGATCGGGCTTCAGCTTTCTCCCTCACCGCTCGAAGTTGGGCCTCCACTGAGGCCAATTGTTCTCGGGCAGTCTCCTTTTCCGAAGCCAATCGATCTATTTTTCCCTTCCACTCTTCTGCCATGTCCTTGACCTCGTCCATCTTGGCGCGGAGCTAGTCGACCCGATCAACCTTCTGCTGGACCTTCGTATTCTGATTGTTAGTAACCATGTCTAGCTCGTCATCACTAACTTCAAAGATTTTTACCTGTTCCACCAGGTCGGCATGTTCTTTCTGAGCCGCGTCCCACTCGGCTCGAAGGCTCTTGATTTCTCCTTCACGTTGCTCGTTGAGACGCTTATACATGTCTCTTTTCTCAAAAAGCTCTTTGAATTCTCCCTCAAGTTGGCTCAACTCATCCTGGTACCGGAGGAAGGTTTTATGGTGGAGCACCAAGGCTTGCAAATATGAGAAGAGATATTAGAATCATCAAGAACTAAAGTTAAGTAAAAAGTTTGGTAACACCTTACCCGGTTCAGGGACTGTTGTGCTTCGTTGAAGATGAATGGCACATCTACCTCATTCATTTTGGACTGGTCTTCATCGATTACCAGGCACCGGAGGTAGCTAGCTACCCTGACGGGGGCGGAAAGAACCCGAGTGTCCTCCGGAATGGTGATAACGATTGATCGCTTTCGGCCAGGATCTGTGCTCGGAGCATGAAACTGGTTGATCAACCTCGGGCTTGAGTTCGGCCTACCAACCTCCGAGGATAGAATTTTCCTTGGCACCTCTAAATCGCCTAAAACGGTGAAATCTTCTAGGGCGGTTGAGTCCACCCCATCAAAGAAGCAATGAAAGGAATCGTCCGCTTGATGAACCCCTTCGCTGGATCGCTACTTCGTTGCTCGAGCTTCATCAACATACACTCTGCGAGTGAAGGTGATACGGATATATCTATAACACTAGGAGGGGCAGAATCGGCATCTTGAGAGATCTCGGCCCTTACTTAAGCACCAGCCTCATGAACTTGAGGGGGATTAGCCTCCGTCATTTCCCCCTTGGCTACCGTTCGTTCCTCATAGATAGATGGCTCGTGAGCCACAAAAGAGCTTGTCCTCCTCAGGATCCTCCCTGGTAGAGCGAGTTAGAGTTAGACACTCAAGAGATGGAGCTTTCTTTTGACCTACAAATCAGCCTTCTCCTTGGTTTCTTTTTCTCTGAGCTCGGGGAACTCGGGGCCCTTTTTGTTTTCTTATCTTCTGTTGTGCTTTGGGCTGTCCCGAATAGAAGAATCAGCAGGCAAGTCCTCGTCCCCAATTGGAGGCCTAAGTTAGACGGTCTTAAGCAAGCCAACAAAAAAATTAATAATAATAAGAACGTGATGCTAGAAGAAGAAGAAGAAGCCTAGCACAACTTATTCAGGAAGGATATCTTACCATGGGAACGGGCCTCCCAATGGCCCGTTGAAAGTTTACACCACAAGCACTCGGAATAGGGCATCTGTGATACAATGCCTTCGATCCAATCCTTTAACCGAGGAACAACACTCGGGACTCAAGCGACAACTGCACCTCCATGAACACCAATGAGGAAAAAGGGAGATGAGCATGAAATAAAAAGTCAAAGGGAAGTTGTACTTACGTGATGCATTCCACTTATAGGGGAATGGCCTAGATTCAGCCGGAATCAAGTCTGAGGTCCTCACCCGGACAAAGCGTCCCTGCCAACCTTGATCCTGGTCTTCATCGATGCTTGAGAATGGGTCTTTAATATCCCGGTGCGCGAGCTTTATCAGTTCCCCTCGGAAGATTCGGGGATTGTAAAGATGGAGTAGATGATCTACAGTGAACTGACAGGAGTCGATCTTGTTCATAAAAAATCAAAGAAGGATTAAGATCCTCCACAACGATGGGTGGATCTGACTGAGACATACCTCGTACCTCTTACAAAAGTCTATATTAACCAAATCCAACGGGCCTATTGTAAAGAGATAAGTGTAGAAACTTAGGCATCCCTCAACATGGGTAGTAATGGCCTCCTCAGAGTTGGAATCCACTATGTTCTTGTCGACCCGATTGCAGTCCTTTCGGATGGCGGGGAGGTCATCTTCGGTGATTGAGAAAATATATCTCAATGCCTCCTCACACCGATCCTTCACTGAAGAGGGCTTCTCAACCTTAAAATCATCGACGACCAAACAACCCCCGGAAATGAACATCTTCAAGGGAGGTTCTGGAGCCGGTGAGGTCGACCACATCGGAAGTGGTTTTGTTGTTTTCGGTAGTCGGTTGGGAGGTAGAAGTGGCCTTTTGGGAACAAATTTGGAGGTTTTGGCCATTGTTACCTGGGAAAACTTGAAAAAGATAGGGAAAGGGTGAAATTTGAGAGCTCAGATGTGTTGGCTTAAGTTGAAGATGAGTAAAAATTCTGCAACGTACTGAGAAGTCTTCAGTAATGGGGTAAAAATGCTGGAGTATAAAAAAGGGTAATAAACACTTGAAGACACGACGGTAAAATTTTGGATGTAAAGTGATAAATTAATGAAGGAGGGGATATTTATAGGGTTGTCATGACGTTTCGCATCCAGGGGCAGCCAACCGACGGCTGAAACACATTTGAAATCATAATGACGTGACTGGCGGGACGTTTCGGTTCTTTGTTGTGTTGTGTGGCAGCATGTTGAAGAAGAGATCGAGAAACTCATATTGTTCCTCGTCATTCCCGTAAAACTTACTTTTTGAGAAATGAGGGGAATGTTTGTATACAGGTGAATTCGGACTCATTAGCCGGCACGACTTCTAATACAATAAATCGAGTAAAAGACGCGACGGCAAGGAACCCGAATTGAGGTAAGGGACTCGTCGAATCTAGCACCAGGGGCTTGAAGCCTGCCCTTGCGTATAACGAGGCTATGACCCCGAGATGGGTCCAAATTCCAAGAGAATTCGGAAAGCATTATTGAGCATTCGAACTCGATTATCGGAAGGCCGTAATATCCATGACCAACCGGGTATCACGGTGCATATCTCGGCACATACCGGAGGGAATCTAGTAATCAGTTAAACGAGGGATTATTTACCTTTTATAGAATTTTACTTAGGGTAAAACTCTCATACTATATAAAGGGAAATCTGGTTATTCATTAGGCACACTGTAACACGCATCCTAAAGTAATACACTATTATTTTCATTGTTATTCATAGCTCTTTTTCTTGTTCACAGTACTGGCCATTGTGAGCCCGGATCGAGGGTGAATATTTCACTAAGGCTGAAATCATCTCCCTCTCGTGGTTCGACTTTACTATATCTTTATTTATTCAATCTAACTAAAGTTATCATTTTGTATCAAATTAATTCACGTATCCTTAAAACCACTTACAATTTCTATTGTTATCCGATTTTGAGGGTAAACAGTAGGAAATTGATTTCATATTTTCGTAAAATTCTCTCCTCATAATCAATTAAACAAAGAATCACAAAATAAACTTCCTGGATCGCATAGTAGTGGCCAAAGTCTTAAATATGACAATGAGAATATGAAGCTAGTCTCAGAGACAGGACTTTTATTAAAGGGTATCTAAATATAAAAATATAAATACACAAAAAGCTAAGGGGATTCAACATCTAATATATGTATATTAAAAAGAGATTTACCTAGCTATGCATCAAAAATTTTGTGCAAAATGGTATTAATTAGCATCTCTTGGCATAAGGTGGCTCTGTCACCATATGAAGTAGATTTGATGATGGATGACTTACGGAGAAGGAACATACCCGGAGAGGTAGATGAACAAGGAAGAAAACACGGGATAAAATAGTTATATTATTGGTCAAACCTAAAGTGCTTTTAACCAAAACAACAATAAGTTGGAATTTGGAATAAACCAATTTATAGCTTTTAATGTGTTTTGGGTCATTTTAGCTCAAAGAACTTGGTTTAAAAATACGCATTTTCTTAAGTTTTCCAAAAATGAAAAAAAAGCCATAAAGTAAGACTACTTATAAACTGGTTTGACCAAATTTTAATACAATTCAAAACAACCTCAAATTTATGAAAATGACGATTAGAAACTAGGATTAACTATTCTCTTTGAATAACTAAATGATAATCAAAAGTCAAGTAACTTTAGCAAGTACTGTTTGACCAAAAATGGGGATCTTTGATTAAACTAATTAATTACTTAGAAGGTTACTCCTAGTTAAAGATAATAACTTCAGATCTATGATAAGTAACGTGAGTGATGTAAAACAGTGTTGAGACAGATTTAATGCACTATCTATTAAATGTTTCGAGTGCCATACTGAGCTAGAAGTATCACATATTAAATAGCAATAAATGGCACTAAATGTAAATAAAGAAGGAGATTCACCCAATATTGAATGAGGTAGATGATTCCTCTTTCTAATAATGATGAATTACAAGTATTTATGATAATATTGTAGACTTTCTCAGATCTGGTGGAAATGACAAAGAATAATCTAAAAAGATGAATCTTCTTAGAAAGGTGTTCTTTGTATTTATCAAGAGAGTTTTCTTTTCAAGAGAGTTCTTATCACATAGAATACTACATTCCTTTTGCCTTATCTCTCATTCTATTTATATGGGACATTTCCTCAAAGAACCCTAAAAGTATGACTACAGAGAATATTCAATGGAATATTCCTTCTAAAGATCCTAGTATAAAACTAGTCGTTTCTGCTGCTCGTGACACTTGACCTCGGCCGTGGTTGACTTCTCGGCGATAATTTCCATGAATCACTGGTCGATCTCGACCAAATTACCCATGGTAATTACCTCTTCATGCTGAATTTTCTCAGTCGGATTTTGACCCATACAGTTAGTCCCTCTACTTATCGAGGTTGTCTTTTTGTCGACCTTGGTGAGCGGACTTCGCTTAGTCGGAGTTGAGAAATTTCGGTAGGCTGGTCGAGTAGTAACGATCACGGTAGAGGTGATAATGTGGCGCTTTCAGGGCCACAACTTATCGTGATGTTGGTTCAGACTGGCGACATAGCATCATGTGTCATTATTACGTGGTTTCCCGATGCGTTGCATCGCTTCCCGCACCCCCTTCTGTTTCGATATTTATGCTCGACGGTTGGTTCTCTCGATTAGGGTGCCTGGGTTATTTTATAAATAGGGATTATAATCCCATCACATGATCCTTTGTGTTTTCTGACATTTGAACCTTCATATCTTCCTCTCTTCTTCTTCTTCTTCATGTGTTCTTGCTCCCGTTGTTTTCACTTTCGCACCTATGTTTCCGTTTCTAGCTTTAGCGATTTTTGCTACTCCCACCTCCCTCGTGTTTGTACTTTCTGCACTTATAAGCAACTAAAAATGGTTAATGCATCTTCTAGTTCTGGAGAGGCTTCAGACCCAATCCCACTGGTAGTGAGAATGCCTCCGCATGACGATGGGGCTGCCATTATTGCTGAGGACGAAAGCTTCCCCACCATAGACGAAATAATTCCTCATAGTGACAAAGCCAGGTCAGATTTCTCAAAACTGCCCGCAAATGAGCCCGAGCCTGTGGAATATGAAATGGACGTGTCCGCCCTCGCTGAGTTTAGGGCCAAGTTCAACATCTTGGCTCACATCGACCTGATCCCGGCTGGTCACAACGTGGTATAGATTCATCACCATGGATATTGCGTGTTCTACACATATTCGTTCTACGTGGGCTACTCTCTTCCTCTTCCCCCGTTGGTGGAAGAATTCTTCCGCTATTCCAGCGTCTGCTCGGCTCAGCTTTCCCCTACATTTACAAGATCTTCCTTATGTTGATAAAGTACGCGGAAGTTGTCAACTATGGAATTTCTATTCGCCATCTTCTGCACCTCTTCGTGCCAAGTTTCCATAAGGGTACGATGTTACACCTTCCCCACCGTGGAAGAAAAGGATTGGTGGTGAAGATGGATGAAGGCCAATCGTCGATTTTGGTACAACTTTTTCTATATCAAGACCGAGGACGTGGTGGCAAACCCTAATGGGTTTCCTGAAGAATGGAACTTTGCCTCTAAGTTCTTCCGCTGATCGTTTACTTTGTTTATTTTGGCAGTATCTTAATCGTTCCTCTTTTTCTTTGTGCAGCCGAGAAACACCCCTTTGTTGGTTTGAGACATTCATGACTGGGTAACTCAGGTCTTTCCCCATACGGTGGGGATTCACGAATGGTCGGCATTCCACTAGAAGTTTGGGCGCAAGCCCTCCGCGACCAGTAATTTGTTTATTTTAACTTATGTTGCTTCGGCCTTCATGTTGTCTTCTTTTCCTTCTTCTTCTCTTTTTTTATAGAGGGGTTGGCTTAACTTATGCTTTTGTCATTAGGTAAGAGAGCTTCGAGAAGGTCAAAGGCTCCTACCCCTGCCATTTTTCAACCGAGTGCTACGACGGGGTCGTCACTTGCTGCGACTGTGGGCAAGTTTGTTCAGACGGCCACTTCTTCCCAGACCCTGGTATTGTGCAAACCTATTCGACCATCATCCGCCCCAACAATAGAGATTCCTCCTCCTCCCGTATTGCACTTAGTAGATGAGTCATCACCGAGCGAGGAGGACTTGGTTCCGCTTAAAATGAGGAGGGTGGAAATCGGTGGTGAGACAGCTAGAGCTGAGGAATCCATAAGGGGCGACTCCAAGCCGGCTGTGGCTGCATCAGAGAGTGAGGTGGACTTACCAACTGTGGCTCCACCACCTACGGGGGTCATGGGAGACATTCCTTTGCCCGAAGTCTTTGTTGAAGAGGGAGGGCTACCTGAGGCTGCGGAAGCCGTCCCGAGGAATGACCCGTCATCCTGAGGACGGGTTGGCATACCTTAATCATCTAAGGAAAGAGGGAAGAATGTTGCCGAGGATGGCTACGATACCGGTTCTGGCATCGACAATGAAGACGTACGGATGTTTACCGAAGGGTTTACTCGGGTGGAGGTAAGGTTAGAGGGGTCAACTCGCACCATCGTTGTCCCCCTGAACCGCGATTTATTAGTGGATACAGAGAATGTGGTTCCCTCTTTGGGAACTCTCTTCTCTAACATGGAGGCCAGGACCTTACAGATGTTCGACAACAACGCCCTATCGTCGGGCATAGCCGGACTCACCTTGAGGGTAAGTTTCCGATCTCTCATGTTTCTGTGCCTTACATTTTCCCTTCTCTCTCTTTGTTTTTAGACTGACTTCCTTCTTCTTCTGCTTTCCTTTATCCTTTAGACAATCATTTTGGAGATTAAGATTGCCCGCTGAGAAGAGAAGCGGAAAGCTATTTTCATGAAAATGGGGAGGAAGTATCATGAGTACCGCGTCAAGCACCGCGAGATATGCAAGCAGTTCGGTGTGGATGGAAACTTCCGGGTTATTAGGGACGAGCTGAAGCAGAAAGACAATGAACTTATGAGAGTCATCGGTAAATGCAGCGAGCTCAAGGGAGCACTTAGAGATAAAGAGGACGAGCTCGAAGTGATCAAGGGGGTCGAGGCTGAGTGTGCAGACCTTCAAACCCAAGTGGCATCTCTACGGGCCGAGCTTGAGCAGAGTTTTATTAAATCTAAAAATTTGAGTGATGAGGTGATCGAGAAGGCGGAAAAGTTGGAGAAGGACGATGAGACTAGGGTGGCGGCTTTGGCGAAGGTGCAGGCATTGGAAGATGCAATCCACGTCCTCTGGTCCGAGCGGGCGAATGATGCGGAGATGACCATGCTCAAGGAAGAACGACTTGATGAGCTGATTGGGGGGATTGAGAAAGAGGTTTCAAACCTTAGTAATCAGATTGCCGTTCTCGAGACCGAAAAGGTGCGGTTTCTAGCTCAGTCGTCCTCCTCTCACACTTCCACTTATCTCGATGTTCCATGGGATTTGTACGAGAAGTAGATCCACGTCGAGGCCCAGCTAGACATATTCAGGGATTTGATGATTCTGATGCTGACTTTGAGGATGCTTGTACTAAAGCGCGCGCAGCTTGGGTCGCATGTGGTTATGATCCTGCTACGCCAGGGAATGGTGATGGCAAAGGGACTTGGACGGGATTGAACAAGGTGCCTGGTATGATGATGAATACTTTGATGGCAAGGGCGATGGTGGAGACGGTGCTACCGAATAGTTATGATTTTGTAATTTTTGTGTTCACTTTTGTGGGCTATTCAGCCCTTGTAAAAATATATTTTTGAATTGGAATGCTATTTTTGCTGTTTGTTTCTGAACCTTCTCTGTTTTCTCTTGTATATTTTCCTCGTTTGATTGCCTCTCCTAGAAGAAATCTGGATTTAGTTGTGGCCGTGTTGGTAGACGTTAACTCGAACAGGTTAGAGTGTGACTTAATTCGAGCAAGATCGAATGTTATTTTAGTTAATTTAAACCTTAATTAATTCGAACGAGGTCGAATGTTACTTTAATAGATTCGAACGATGCCGAATGTGAGTTAATTCCAGCGAGGTCGAATGTTACTCTCAGTTAGTTTGAACGAGGTCGAACGTTATTTTGGTTGATTCGAACAAGGTCGAATGTGAGTTAATTCGAGCGAGGTCGAACGTTACTCTTAGCTAGTTCGAACGAGGTCGAACAATATTTTGATTGATTCAAACAAGGTCGAATGTGAGTTAATTCGAGCGAGGTCAAATGTTACTCCTAGCTAGTTCGAACGAGGTCGAACGTTATTTTGGTTGATTTGAACGAGGTCGAATGTTTTTGCTAAATTGATGCAGCGTTGTTTTGGTGAAAATATGGGCGAACTTCATGTACTTGTATGCTTTGCTTACATATATATTGGAGAAATTTACTTGTTTTTGGAGCTGGTATTCCAGTCCCAGTCTATCTATTCCCTTCATTGGTCATCCTGGAGAAGAATTTGAGAGGTAGGGAAATGAACTAATCAGCTAGTTTCCTTACCTGCTCGTGCTTTAACTCAAAATATCCTCCTCATCGCCTCGTTAAAAACCTCTCCGAGAAAACGCAATTGGGGCAAAACTCAGGTAAGGGAAAAAGAGTACCACTTAGAGAACATTTTTCCTTAGAGGTTGAATACTTGAGTTGGCGGATGATCCAGTTGTTTAATAGTAGTTTTACTTACATCGTTCAAGTTGAAAGGACCCTTTGTTTGCTGTTGCTGTGGTTTTGTATGGGTCATCCCAATTCGCTCCCATTTTTCCTTCCCAAGGGTCCTTGCTTGCATGTGTTTTAGCCTTGAGTATGTAGTCCCAAACTTTGAGTGGTCTGACCTTGGATTTTTTTATTGTAGTACAGTTATGCCTGTTGTTTCTAGGTAATCATCCTTATGTAAGCCATATCTCTACGTTCTTCGGCTTCATCGAGGTCCTACCTTATGCTTTCGTCGTTTCTCGATCCGCTCTCATGGGACTATCTCAGACTTTGTTCTCTGACCTCGACTGGTATTACTGCATCAATCCCATAGACTAATGAGTAAGGTGTTTCTCCTATTCTTGTTTTTGATGTTGTGCGGTATGCCCATAGCACTTTCGGAAAATTCATGGTGGGCCAGTAGTAGCCTGCTCGTATGAGACATCTGACCAAAGCTTGATTATCGAAATGAGCTCCGCAGTGGCCTTCGTGGACTTCTTCTAGAATGCGTTGTGTCTGGTTTGGGCCCAAGCATTTTTCTAGGGGGACCCCATACGTTTTTTTGTACAGGTTGTTGTTTATGACGTTGCACCTGGCTGCTTGCATTCAGAGCTTTTTGGCTTCTTTTTTATCATCTGGGAGCACACCGTCCTGCAAGTATGTAACAATATGATTGCTCCAGTCCCAAGTTAGGTTTATAGTTCTTACCTAGATTGGATCGATCGATGAGTGGAGGATAGTGACCACATTTCCTTCTTCGGTTATGCTTTTGGTGGCTGCCGCCAGTTTGGAGAGGTCATCTGCTTCGATATTTTGTGCTCGAGGGATTTGGTCGAACTGACATTCATCAAATTCGAGTATCAGCTTGCAGATCTCGGACTGATATTTTTGTAGTCTTTGCTCTTTGATTTGGTAAGTCCCTATGACCTGGTTGACACCAAGTTGAGAGCCGCAGCATAGGACGACTCGCCTTGATCCATACTTGAGTGCTAGCCTTAACGCTGTAATCACGGCCTAATACTCGTCCTCATTGTTAGTCATGTCTAGGAATCTTATGGACTGGAGAATTACTTTGCCTCTCGGTACCTCGAGCATGAGTCCAAGTCTAGACCCTAATGCATTAAAGGAGCCATCGATGTACAAAACCCATAGGTCCTGTACTTGGATGGAGGTGTTGGTGGCTTCTCTTTCGACTTCGGGCATTATTTTCGTGTTGAAGTTGGCGACGAAGTCAACAAGCACTTGTGACTTTATCGTCGCTCGAGGTTGATAGGGTATATCATGTTCGCTTAGCTTATGGCAATTTGGCCAGTCTGTCCAGCAGCTCGGGCTTATGCAAAGTACTCCTCAAGGGAAAAGTCGTGACTACCGAGATAGGGTGGCACTGGAAGTAGGATCTAAGCTTTCGTGAAGCTACGACCAAAGACAGGGCCAATTGTTTGAGGAGTGGAGACCTCGTCTCGGAGTCGACTAAAGTTTTGCTAATGTAATAGACAAGAGATTGCATAACTTTATTTTCTCACACTAAGACTGCGCTCACCGCCACGTCGGACACGGCCAGGTAGATGAGGAGGCGTTCTCTAGGTTCTACCTTAGAGAGCAGTGAGGGTGATGATAGGTATGTCTTTAGATCTTTCAGGGCATCGACGCACTCAGAGGTCCATTGGAGGTCGTTGTCTTTTTTGAGTACGCCAAAGAACTTGTGGCATATGTCGGAGGATCGTGAGATGAACCTTGATAGGGAAGCTATACGGTCGGTCAGTCTCTGAACCTGTTTCTTACTGGTTCAGATCTCCGATACTCCCTTTATAGCTTTGATTTGGTAGGTGTTGACCTCGATATCTCATTGTGATACTAGGAAGGCGAGGAATTTCCCCGAGGTTACGCTGAAAGCGCACTTTTCAGGGTTCAGTTTCATTCTGTATCGCCCGAGTATATTGAAGGCTTCTTTCAGGTGGTCGATGTGATCCTCTTTCCTTTTTGACTTAACCAACAAATCATCTATGTAGACCTCCATAATTTTGTCGAGTTAATCTTTGAACACCTTTGTCACCAGCCTCTGATACTCGCCCCTGCGTTTTTCAGTCCGAAAGGCATCACCTTGTAACAATACGTCCTCTGGTGGGTGAAGAAGGTGGTCTTCTCCTGGTCTTCCTCTTCCATGAGGATCTGGTTGTAGCCCGAGTATGCGTATAAGAAGCTTAGTAGCTCGTGCCCGGCTGTTGCGTCAATGAGCTGGTTGATATGAGGCAACGAGAATGAGTCCTTCGGGCATGCTTTGTTCAAATCTGTGAAGTCCACGCACATCTGCTTTGATTCTCTGATGGAGCCATTTTTCAGCAGTTTTTTGACCTCCTCTTGGACCGCCGTTTATTGTAGAATTGAACTTCTGCCTTACTTGCCTTATCGGAGGGTAAAATGGATCGACATTCAACTTGTGTCTAGCTATATCCTTCAGGATACCTGGCATGTCTGTATGGGAAAAGGCAAATAAGTCTGCATTATTAGTTAGGAAATGACGGAATTTACCTGGTTCTTAAAGTTTATGGCCGATGTAGGCTTTCTTGATATGGTCTTTATCATCGAGTTGGACGAGGTCAAGATCTTCTACGGTTGACCCCGTGTCCTCTATGATTTCGGGGTCTCTGATGACGTCCTTCCCTTCATCACCGCTCGACCTCGACCCTATTAGTTGCTATGCCTCTTTGGCTTTGACCTTCATTTGTTGGGTGTATGTACAATCCCGCGCGATGTGATAGCATTCTCGGGAAGTGTGTTGTTCCCCTCGGATGTTGAACACTCTCCATGGGGTGGGAAATTTGATGACTTGGTATAAGCTTGAGGGGATGGCCTTCATGGCGTGTATCCAACGTCGACCTATAATGTCATTGTACGTCGTGTCCTAATCCATCATGTAGAATGTGGTTTCCAGATGCCGCCGGCTAGGATGGGGAGTGTGATTTCCCCAAATATCTATTTAATTGCATTGTTGAAACCCGTTAGTGTGATGCAGCGAGGCACTATCTTATCCTCGAGTTTCATTTGTGCAAGTACTCAAGGGTGGATAATGCACGCGCCGCTCCCACCATCCACCATAATACGTTTCAAATTTGTATCTAATATGCATAAAGTGATAACAAGAGCGTCATAGTGAGGAAAAACCAAACCGCGGGTATCTGACTTATCAAATATGATATTTTCTTCGAGTTCGTTGTACCGTTCACGAGCGATTGACCGTTGGATCTTGTGGGTGGTCATGAATTTTACGTTGTTGATTGGTGCGCCATCGCCCCCTCCGATGATCATTTGGATGGTTCGAGCTGGAGAAGGCAGTTTTGGTGGACCCTGGTGTTGTTCGAGTCCTCGAGAAAAGTTAGCCCTTCCTCGATCACTTAACAGCTCTTTCAAGTGCCCTTGGTGAAGCATATTCATGATCTCTTGCCTTAGAGTAATGCAGTCCTTGATTTTGTAACCCCGATACTGGTGGAATTCACAGAGGGAATTTTACTTTCTGGTGCTCGGGTCGGACCTCATCTTCTGTGGCCACTTCACTTTTAGGCTGAGCTTCTCTAGTGCGTAGACTATTTCTGAGGGAGAAACACGGAAATTTTGAGCAGAAAGTAAGGGAGGCATACCTCTCTCGCTCCGGTGAGTCCCTGTTCTCGGCCTAGATGGGCCTTTGTCGTGGCGGGGAGGCGGCATGATGTCAGCTCTGACATGTGGTTGATGTCTTTCATAGTTGGGTCGTGGACCTGCAAGGTCTCTTCTGTAATTTTTTCTCCGATCTTTCCTGGATTCCGTTAGTACTGAGGTCAACCGTTAGGTTAGCCTGTTGAGTTCATCTTCGTCAGCTCGAACTTCGGTATAATAGACATTTTATATCTCGTCCCAAGTGGTCTGGGGATACTTCATGAGCCGGCTCCTGGTCACCCTTGAACCGCTCATGTTTAACCCATTCTAGAAAGTTGCTATTGTCGTTCCTTCTTATACATTTGGTAAGGTCATCCTCACACGGTTGAATCGAGCAAGGAAGTCCCTTAGCCCTTCACTGGGTGATTGTTTGATGGCAAATATGTCATTCACTCTCGCCTATGCTTTCTTAGCTCTGGCATGGGTAATTACAAAATTGCCCGGCCATTTATTTGAACGTCTCAATGGAGCGCGCAGGCAGCTGTGAATACCATGTTAGTGCACCTCGGTGAGGGTTTCACCAAACCTTTTCAATAATATGCAAGACACTTGGTCATTCCCTTTTACTGCGGTGACATAGTGAGTCACATAATCCTCAAGGTCTGTCATACCATCGTATATTTTCAAGTACGGCAACATTTTAAAGGTTTTAGGTATGGCATGCGGTGCGGCTTCGTCACTGTACAACTGCTAAACAAACCGACCGGCATCCCTTTTTTGCCAAGAGTTTTGGGGCGCTTGGTATTTTGTCTCCCCTCTCTTGGTGCTCTTTCATTTTATCTCGGAGCATTTTGTTTTTGTTTTCCATCTTCCTCAAAATGACTGTGAGGGTATCGTCGCCTGCATTATTAACATTGTGAGTGATACCTGTTATGGGAGGAGCGTTGTGATGCTCGTCTGTTATTGGTGCAACGCAAGTCCTTACGTTCTCTCTGTTCGCCCTTTGGGACGGTTTGTCAAGGATGCTGGTCAACGTGTTTTTCAACCAGGCTTCGAACAGCTTTTTCATCGCTGGTGGTGCCTCTTTCATTGTGGACGTGGAGGATCCTTTACCGTGTGAAGTTGTGATACTACCGTGAGGAAGGGGTAAACCACTCTGCCTGGGGGAGGCGTTTGGCGTTACGTCCTCAGCATCTATTTTTGTGACCTCGTTGATGGTGTTTAAGGGGTTGGTGGTGAGAGCGGCTACTGCCTTCATCCTTTCTTCTCCGTTACCTGCCATGTTAGATCCGTACACACAAGAAAATATAGGTTTTGCGTTTCCCTCTTTTTTAGATCTGAAAGGAACTATGACTTTGACTAGGAAATCCCCACAGACGGCGCCAAATTGTTTGACCAAAAAAGGGGATCTTTGATTAAACTAATTAATTATTTAGGAGGTTAATCCTAGTTAAAGATAATAACTTCATATGTGTGATAAGTAACACGGGTGATGTAAAACAGTGTTGAGACAGATTTAATGCACTATGTATTAAATGTTTCGAGTGCCATAATGAGCTAGAAGTATCACGTATTAAATAGCAATAAATGACGCTAAATATAAATAAAGAGGGAGATTCACCCAATATTGAATGAGGTGGAAGATTCCTCTTTCTGAAAATGATGAATGACAAGTATCTATGAGAATATTGAAGACTTTCTCGGATCAAGTGGAAACGACAAGGAATAATCCAAAAAGATGAATCTCCTTAGAAAGGTGTTGTTTGTATTTATCTAGAGATTTTACTTTTCAAGAGAGTTCTTATCACATAGAATATTGCATGAGGTGGAAGATTGCTTTTCAAGAGAGTTTTTATCACCTAGAACATATTTCGTATTAAATAGCAATAAATGGCACTAAATATAAATAAAGAGGGAGATTCACCCAATATTGAATGAGGTGGAAGATTCCTCTTTCTGACAATGATGAATGATAAGTATCTATGAGAATATTTAAGACTTTCTCGAATCTGGTGGAAACGACAAGGAATAATCCAAAAAGATGAATCTCCTTAGAAAGGTGTTGTTTGTATTTATCTAGAGAGTTTGCTTTTCAAGAGAGTTCTTATCACATAGAATATTGCATGCCTTTTGCCTTATCTCTCATTATATTTATATGGGACATCTCCTCAAAGAACCCCAAAATTACAAGTACAGAGAATATTCAATGGAATATTCCCTCTAAAGATCCTAGTACAAAACTAGTTGTTACTACTGCTCGTGACACTTGACCGCGGTCGTAGTTGAATGCTCGGTGATAAGTTCTGTTAATCACTGATCGACCTCGGGCAAATTACTATGGTAATTACCTCTTCGTGCTGAATTTTCTCAGTCGGGTTTTGACCCATACAAGTACATGGTTTAAAAACTTATAATTCGAGCATAGCCAATTCTCCCAATGACCCTACTCCTTAACCAAAAAATAAGATTTTTAGTCAAATCCTATTTTAGAAGAACTTGGTTACTGATAACCAAATAATTCCTCACTTTCTCAGTGATTCGTATAAAATGAAATAAAATTAGAAAAAAGTAAGAAAGAGTAGTTGATTGCAATAAACAAGAAAAAGTGAATATATTTCCTTAATTCTTAGAATGTGTCTTTACAAGTTAAATTCTCTCCCCTTATATAGGAGTTTACAAAAATAACGTTTCCTACAATTTATGATGGAATCATTATGAGTATTAATGACATTAATGGTCCGTTATAATTGGTAATCGTAACTGTTCATGAAGATTTTGTAACAATTCAGATTCCCCTTCCTGATTAATTGGAGGTTCACAAACCTTCCCTCTTTACAGTCTTGATTCATTCCGCATGGGCCTTTCCAGCGACTATTTGAGGTTCGAATATTGATTCCCTTTTATCTCGTGGGTGTTTACCTCATACCTCATGTGCTTCATATATCTCTTTAATAAATATTCCAGTTGTCATTTCTGATTATTCCACGTATCACGCTCTATCAGCTAAATATAATTCCACGTGTACCATTTATTTACCACCACAATACGGATATTCCCCCCACTTACCGAATATTCTACAACTGAATATTTGGGAAGTGGTATGTATTTATGGCGGGAATTCTTTGCCGCCGTTTTCCAAGCATCATTGTGCTTTATTCAGAATCAACGTGTCGTATGTCACTTCCATTTAATTCATAAGCCACGTGGCTTTTGATGATTGGATCTGCGGTACCTCAGTGTTTTTAGGGCTTTTCTGCGACTGCGTCAGTCACAAAGTGACGGTTTCATTATGACACTTCATCATGACCTACTTTATATGATGGTTACTTCTTCTTATAAATACCATATATGCCTTTGGTTTTATGAAACCTTCATACAACATTGATTTTCTTCTTCTTCATTCGTCCTTCTTTTTCAGCACACATTGCTCTGTTAATTCCTTATACAAACATGTCTTCAACAAATCCCGATCCTCGCAAAGTAGTAATTATTTATGAACTTCCTTCTTCATCTGCTCTTGTTAGGAATAGAAGAGGTGGAAGACTGCGTAGTTTAGGATCTTTGTCCATTTGTGGTTCTTCTTCTCAAAACCAATAGTTCTAGTCCTTCTTCTTCTAAACCTAGGGCGTCTTTAACCCCTAGATTTTCTGCTAGAACTAGGGAATCAAGTGAACCTATGCGTGAACCAACGGTTGATAAAATAGTTCCGCAAGAATTTTCTTTCTCATCTGATCGTGAAACAATTAGAAACAAAGTTTCTTCTTTATCCTCCCATGATCGTGTCGATCTTTATCCTACCCAAATTACTACTGGTTTGATCTCTCTTGTTCAAAGAGAATGTTACTAGAAGTCTGATTTCCCAATTTTAGTTCCTGGTTCAAACCAAAGAATAACTATATATCAGACTGGCTAATCCTTTGTTTACACATATCCTTTCACTTTAGGTTTTAGACCACCTATTGACCCAGTAATTATTAAATTTTTTCGCTTCTTTAATGTTTTCCACCTATTGACATATTGGTCCCATTGTTTGGAGGGTTGTTGTATGTCTTCCTTGCCTTTCACCTTTCTTCCACTTGCTTCATCTTTACTCCCTAAATTATTTCGTGAAGGGGTCTTTACTCTCATGGCCAGAAGCAAGAGGGTATTGGTTAGCCCTGAGAATGATAGAGATCGTGGCTGGTATGCCCGCTTTGTCGCTTCTCCCACAAGTGCTTTGGTGGGTGAAGAGAATTTGCCCTTTCCAGAAAAGTGGAATTTTGCACGGGAGTAGTTTTTCCTTATCTTTCCTTCTCTTTCTTAAAAAAATAAAAACTTATACTCTCGTGTTTACTTTTTCAGCAACCATGAAAGTTTTTTAGGAGATCCCCAACTTTCGTGCTTGGGGAGAAAAGTTATTGTTAGTTGCTCCCACGGGAGAAGGTCTTGGAAATACCTTTCTCATAGGTTTGGATGGAAAGTCAAAACACACGGTACCCTTCCTTTTTTTAAACTTTTCTTCTTCTATTTATGTTAATTTAGGAGTTCCTAACTTTTCAATTTTGCTAGGATTTCACATTCGTGGTGTCAGTCCCGCGTCTATTACTTCTTCAAGACTTTCTGTTTCTCTTGCTCAAGAGAGGATTTTTAGCTCTTCATCAAAAAGTAAAGTGGACGGAGCCCGTAGCTCTGAAGGTGAAGAGGAGTAGGAAGAGGGTTCTTTAGTGCGTAGGCCTCGGGTTATGAGGCCGAAAGTGCTATTATAGTGATTCTGATGAAGAGATGAATGTTCCTCCTCGTGATTCTACTGATCAGTTGTTTACCCGTGGTTTTGATAGTGAAGACTTTGGTCCCGTTTCTGAAGAGTTTCCCCTTGCTTCTCTTCCAGTGTCAGCCCCCATTCGTTCTCAAACTACCCCACCTGCTGTTGTTGCTACTGCTCCCCCCGTGACTGTTTCCACTTCCTCAAACATTCCAGTTGCTACTACTTCTCATGCAGAAGTTGGTCCCTCTGGTAGCAATAAAGCCATGAAGAATATTACCAATGAAGTCCCTAAGAGTGCAAAATTTGCTGAAAAAATCTGGTTAAGTTGATGTACGGTTGAAGCCTTTGCTTGGCCCAGTAGAGAAGGCAAAATTGGAAAGTCACAGTTCTTTGACTTGGATGAATAATATTGTTCATTCATCTCTGAAGGTTCGGGTTTTAATTCTCTTTCCTTTATGGTTATTTACTTTTGTTTAACCGTAACTTCTTTCCTTTCCTTTATAGATCAATTTCATAGGCACAGAGCTCATGAAAAGGATTGTCCATACTGAGTAGCAAATCATTTATTACCGTACCGAAGCTAAAAACTGGAAGGAGCAATACAAGGGTCTTCGATTGGAGAAGGAAGTTTTGGATGAAGAGAAATGTGCTTTGGAACAACAAGCGAGGATGGTTGCGGAAGAATTGGCAATTGAAAAAGCTTCTTCAAATGCTGAGCATGCTCCTCCTAGCTACGAGAATACACTAGGATGTCATCAATGAACACAATAACAAAGGAATCCAAATATGGCTGAAATACGTTGTTCATCAGATGCATGAACGCTTCTAGGGCATTGGTCAGCCCAAAAGACATCACCAAAAACTCATAATGGACATAACGGGTCCTGAAAGCCGTCTTGGAAATATCTGAATCCCGAATCTTCAGCTGATGGTACCCGGATCTCAAATCAATCTTAGAGAACATCCTAGCTCGCTAAAGCTGGTCAAACAAATCATCAATCCGAGGAAAAGGATACTTATTCTTGACTGTAACCTTGTTCAGCTGCCTGTAGTCAATACACATCCTCATAGAACCATCCTTCTTTTTCACAAACAACACTGGTGCACCCCAAGGTGACACACTAGGCCGAATGAACCCCTTATCTAGGAGTTCCCGAAGCTGCTCTTTCAATTCCTTCAACTCCGCTGGTGCCATATGATACGGTGGAATAGAAATAGGATGAGTGCCTGGCACCAGGTCAATACCAAAATCAATATCCCTGTCCGGCGGCATGTCCGACAGATCTGCAGGAAATACGTCTGGATAATCACGGACTACAGGAACAGAATCGATAGTGGGAGTCTCAGCACTGACATCCCTCACAAAATCCAAATAAGACAAACATCCTTTCTCTACCATACGTTGAGACTTCAGGTATGAAATTGCCCTACTAGGCACATAATCAAAAGAACCTCTCCACTCGACTCTCGGACATCTCGGCATCGCTAAGGTCACGGTCTTAGCGTGACAATCTAGAGCAACATGACACGGAGATAGCCAATCCATGCCCAATATCACATCAAAGTCAACCATGTTAAGCAACAGCAGATCCACTCGGGTCTCCAGACCCCCAATAGATATCACACAAAATCGATACACTCGGTCCACAACAATAGTATCGCCCACCGGAGTCGACACATGAATAGATGTAACTAAGGACTCACGGGGCATATCCAGAAAATGAGCAAAATATGATGAAACATAGGAATACGTGGAACCAGGATCAAATAAGACCGAAGCATCTCGGTGACAAACTGAAACAATACCTGTAATCACTACATCTGAGGCCATAGCATATGGTCTGGCTGGAAGTGCATAAAAATGGGCATGACCTCCACCTGATCGACCTCCCCCTCTAGGGCGGCCTCTGGCTGCCTGACCCCTCCCCCTAGATAGCTGGGCGGGTGGTGAAGTAACTGGGGCTGAAGTCGAGGGCTGGCCCCTCTACTGAGGCGGGCCACCATGACGACGAGGACACTGCCTCCACACGTGCCCAAACTCTCCACACTCAAAATAACTCCCTGGTGCTGGAGATGGGGACTGAAGGCAACCCCTAGCACCAGGATAACCTCTCGAAAAATCAGGCATAGATGAGTCCTGAACCGATGGTGCTCGAGATGAACTCTGGGCTGGAAGAGCACTGAATGATGGGTTCCCCTGATGAGAACTGTGAGGACCACGACCAGCGGATCCACCACGCTAATCTGAGTGGCCTGGCTGAGCTTGCCTGAATGGACGGCCTTTGTCGTGCTGGAACTGTCTCCCTGAAGGAACACCACCAAAACTACCAGATCTTCGAGGCCGCTTGGCCTCCCTCTCATCTCGCTCCTAGGGACGAACTGACTTAACCTCTCGGGCAATATCAACAACCTGCTCAAAAGTAGCACCTGATACGCTCTCTCTGGTCATAAGAATATGCAGCTGATATGCGAGGCCATCCACAAACCTCCTGATCCTATCTCTCTCTGTAGGGACCAACCAAATGGAATGGCGGGCAAGTTCTGAAAATATCATCTCATACTGTGTCACTGTCATATCACCCTGATGCATCTGCTCAAACTGCCTGCACAACTCCTCTTTATGGGACTGTGGGAAATACTTCTCTAGGAAGAGAGTGAAAAACTGCTGCTAGGTAAGGGGCGCTGCACCAACAGGCCTACGCCTCTCATAAGCCTCCCACCAAGTAAAGGCAGCTCCTGAAAACTTAAAGGTAGTGAACGAGACCCCACTGGTCTCCAATATACCTGTTGTGCGTAGAATCCTCTGACACCTGTCTAAGAAACCCTGGGCGTCCTCGCCCTCTATACCGCTGAAAGTCGGAGGTTGAAGTCTACCAAATCTCTCCAACCTGCGCTGCTCATCATCTGGCATGACAGGAATCACATAATCCTTAGTTGGTGCAACCGGCTGGAGGGAGCTGCCCCCGGTGTCTGAAGTCCCTAAATAACCTGCTCAGGTGTACGGGCGGCAGGAGTCTAAGTGCCTCCCCCGGCCTGAGAAGTAGCAGCTGAAGTAGAAACAACGACTGCCTGAGCAAGACTGGTGCATGCGGTCAAAATCTGGGCCAAGGTCTCCTGAAAACCCGGAATAACAATAGGCACAACTGGTGCCTGAGCTGGTCCCACTGGAACATATGTGGCTGGGACCTGATCTGGAATAACAGGCAGGTCTATGGGTACCGCCCCCGCAGCTGCGCGGGCTACACCTATACCCCTACTATGGCCTCGAGCCCTCATGGGTCCCACTAGTGGCTGATCGCCCTGTCCGGTAGCACGTGTCCTCGCCATCTGTGAGAGAATGAAACAGCAGATGTTTAGTTACCAGAATCAACAGATTCACACGACAAATATTCAAGAATGTGAGATTTTTCCTAAGAGTTCTGCAGCCTCTTGAAGATAAGTACAGACGTCTCTGTGCCGATCCGCAAGACTCTACTAAACCTGTTCATGACTGGTGAGTTGTATGCAACCTAGGCTCTAATACCAATTTGTCACGACTCCAAAACTACCCGGCCGTGATGGAGCCTATCGCAATACTAGGCCAGCCAGTATTTATATTTAAGACATAAAATAATCTTTAGTTCGAATCATCACTAATACGATATCTCATTAACAAGTCGTTAAAGCATTTTTTTAAGACAAAAGATGATAAGTCAAATATCTAAACACAACCCAAAAATCTCGGAGTCACTAGGTCAAGAGAATCTAAAGAAAGTACATAAGTCTGACAATATCTCTGATACAAAATAAGTCTAGGGAATGCAACTACTACAGAAGTAAGAAGGATAAATCAGGGCTGCGGACGCGTGCAGCTACCTTGCAAAACACATAAATACAAGTCATAAATCCATAGCAGTTACAGTTCTTCTTTCAAAATCATAGGTACGATAATTCATAATGCTTAAAAGCCGATTTCAGTAAAAATCCTTTGAAATTGTACTTTTCAACAGTTTCCATAGAAATTCAAGAAGAATTTAGTGTAAAAATGAAAGAAATCATCAATACCTTAGTGATTAACCCAGCATGTGGGATCCCTACTTCCGTAATAGAACAATTAATGCCTCTTAGGCCAAAAATAAACCGCCCCTCGGGCGTAACATCACTCGGAATCAGTCACTCAACATGCCTCACAGTCACTCAGAATCAGCCCCTCGGGCAACCTCACAGTCACTCATGCCTCCCAATCACTCGTCACTCGGCACTCTCACTCAGTAGGTACCTACGCTCACTAGAGGTGTACAGACTCCGGAGGGGCTTCTACAGCCCAAGCGCTATAACAAGCCATATCGTGGCATAAACACTCAAGCTCTCAGCCTCTCATATATCATAAACATTGTAACATGCTGCGGCGCGCAACTCGATCCCATAATATCCTCACAACATAGGCCCTCGGCCTCACTCAGTCATAAACCTCTCAAAAACCACTCGGGCTATCAGTAAAAACAGGGAACTCGTCCCAAAACATTTTTAATATGCATCAAAGTGGAGTAATGAAACTCAATTAAACAGTAATCAGGTAAAATCATGACTGAGTGCAACTTTCAAATCAAAAAAGTGAGGAAATAGTAGTAAAAGCCCCCAAGGGGTCCAAATACTTGGCACGAGGCCTAAATACGGCATTCAGCCCAAAACATAGTAATATTCCTTAAAACGTAAAGTATCATATGATTTGAAATCAAATACAAAAACTTATTAGTTGCTACGGGATGGACCAAGTCACAATCCCCCAACGTTGTACACCACACACTCGTCATCTAGCATGTGCGCCACTCCAAAATAGTGATACAATGCGAAGTCCGGGGTTTCATACCCTCCGGACAAGATTTACAATCATTACTTACCTCAAACCGGAAGAAAATCTATTCCGCGATACCCTTGACGCTCGACTCGGCCTCAAATCGCCTCGAATCTATCCAAAATCAGAATCAACAAAGCACACTCAAAGATAACCAATTTACATCAAAAATCCCGAAATTGGCCAAACCCGACCCCCGAGCCCACGTCTCAAATCCCGATAAAAATCACAAAACTAGGATCCTTACACTCTCACGAGTCCATACATACCAAATACATCAAAATCCGACAACAAACGGTCCCTCAAATCCTTAAATCAAAGTCTCCAATTCCAAGCCCTAGTCCCCCAATTTATAACCCTTAAATTCCACTAATTTCATGTCTAATCAGTCAAATACCACTATAGAATCATGTTTTAGGTCCAAGAAACTTACCTCCACAAAAATCTCTTTGATTTCCTCTTCAAATTTCTCCCAAAAGCTCCAGCCTGTATGTAAAAATTGATGAAAATGACTGAAATTCCCGAAGGCAAGAATTTATACCCTATGCTCAGCGAAAACCGCATCTGCGGAAAAATCCTCGCACCTGCGGTCCCAGGTGTGCACCTACGAACTTCACTTAAAAATTCTTTTCCGCATCTCCAGCTCTCAACTCGCACCTTCGGGCTTGCAGGTGCGACTCATATTCAGCATCTGCGATGAGACCCCAGCCAGCCAACCTCCACACCTGCCCAAGCCGCATCTGCGATGAACGCACCTGCGGACACCAGAACAGCAGCACACAACATATTTTTCCAACTTTCAAACTCTTCGATGGCCATCCGAAATCATCCCGAGCCTCTCGGGGCTTCAACAAAAATTACCAACACCTCCTATAACATCACCCGAACTTCATCGAACCCTTGGAACACCCAAAATAACATCGGAACACCAAATAAATCCATAATCCAAGCCTAAGGATTTCTAAACTTCCGAAATTCGCCAACGATGCCGAAACCACTCAAACCACGTCCGAATAACCTGAAATTTTGCACATACATCCCAAATGACAATACGAACTTATCCCAACTTCTGGAATTCCATTCCAGCCCCGATAGAGAATTTTCCACGGTCGACCGGAAATCACCAAAAATCTAATTTCGCTAATTCAAACCTAAATCTACTCCGGACCTCCGAATAACATTCCGAACACACTAATAAGTCCAAAATAACCTAACGAATCTATCTGAGTCACAAAAATTACATTCCGAGATCATTTACCTATAAGTCAACATCCGATTGACTTTTTCAACTAAATCACCAACTTAAGAGACTAAGTGCCTCATTTCTCTCCATAACCACTCCGAACCCGAACCAATCAACCCAACGCAACATAAAAGAGCTTAACCATACAAGAATGAAGCAAAAATGGGGGAAACGGAGCTAAAATCTCAGAACGACCATCGGATCGTTACATTTAGTTTTTACCCCTATCTTATTTTGGGGTTTGATAACAAACAAGTAACTTAGTTTTGGCCAAGATTTTTAATATGTACTTAGTTTTGGACAAGTTTAATATATAAACTTTTGTTTATTTTGATGTTGAGTTTTTTGTTTTACTCTTTGGCTTGTATTTTAAAAATGCTTTAATATTTCGTGATTTTGATAGACGCGAATTTTTATAAAAGAGGGCCCTTTTATATACGACACTAATTAAGAAGACGTCTCAACTTCATATTGGTGTAAATATATGAAAGAAGTAGGAAAATAAATACTTTGAAGAAGTTTCATGAATAATTTGAGGAAGTTTCATGCTTTGAACTTTCAAATTATATAACACTTTCATGTCTACAAATAACTTTTTGTACAACATCTACAACTCTTTCATAATTGTTTTCTTTGTAACGGGTTTCAAAATTTAGAGTCTTTCGTGTTGCATGACAAATTAATTCCCTTTACCTAAAAACCCGATCTGGAAATGTAACTTATGTCCGCGAGTTTACACCTTATCAAGGCTATTGCAAAGGTTTTTGACTTAGGCTTATTTTTTTGGCTCTTTATTGGCTCTTAACTTTTGACTTTTGGGCTGATCCAGGCTTGAATTCTGACTTTTATTCTTCTTTGCCTTCGTATCTACAATCCCCCAAGTGTTAGAGCTTTGAAGTATGAAATCTCGAGCACTTGATTATTCTTTCCATTTGGTCCATTTCCTGAAAAGGAAAATACATATGGGACTCGGAGGTATACTTTTAGATGATGACTTCTTAACCCTTTTTATTTCCATCAGAAAGGTTGTAACCTAGACCGGGAATAATTTTGTATTCCGCATGTCTTTCAGGTCTAATATCATCATTTGGTGTATGTTAGCTTTTTGCCTATCATCTAAAATGGTTAGTATAATTTAAAGGAAAAATATAAAATCACAATTGAGTGATACCTGACCGTGGTTACTTCCTTTGCCTAGAAGTAGTGCTTTTTTAAATGAACATCATTCCAATTCGAAGGTAGTACCTTGCCTTCCATGGTTTCCAACTCATAAGCACCTTTTCCAGTGATACTTTGAATCCTGTAAGGACCTTCCCAATATAGACTCAACTTTCCTACACCAGTTGTTTTTGTTGATTGAAAAACCTTTTTGAGAATGAAGTCCGCAATCTTGAAGTATCTGAAATGAGCTTTCCTGTTGTAGTATCGCTCGATAATTTTCTTCTAAGCTGTCATTCTTATTAGAGACGCTTCTCTCCTTTCCTCGAGTAAGTCTAAATTCGTTCTTATCTCTTCACCATTTGATTCCTCAGTTTCTTGATTAAATCTCGTACTTGGCTCACCTATTTCAACTGGAATTAAGGCTCCAGCACCATAAACTAGTGAAAATAGAGTTTCTCTCGTGCCTGTCTTTGTTGTTGTTCGATAAGCCCATAGTACTCCTGGTAATGCATTGGGCCAATTGCCTTTCAATTCCTCTAATCTCTTCTTCAAATTATTAATAATAATCTTGTTTGTTGATTCAGCTTGTCCATTAACCATGGGATGATAAGGTGAGGAAGTTATTCGTTTGATTTTCCAAATCTTCCGTGACTTTTGTGCCTATAAACTATGGGCCATTATCACATACGATTTCTCTTGGCACTCCAAATCGGCATATAATATCTCGCCAAATAAAATCCATGACTTCCTTCTCTCGCACATGTTTGAAGGCTCTTACCTCTACCCATTTGGAAAAATAATCTGTTAACACTAAAAAAAATCGTACCTTTTCTTTAGCTTGTGGCAATGGTCCCATGATATCCATTTCCCACTTCATGAATGGTCACGGGAAAATAATTGTATGTGATAATTCTTCTGGGCGATGCATGTTATTGACATTTATCACACTTATCTATAAAATTTTCTACATCTTCTTCCATTTTTGGCCAGTCGTATCTTGCTCTAATTTAAAGTTTTTACCAAGGATCTTCCTCCTGCGTGATTTCCACAATGTCCCTCGTGTACTTATCTCATCACATATTTTGTCTGAGCAGGTCCAAGGCATCTTGCTAAAGTCCCCCCGAACATCTTTCGATATAAATTTCCTCGAATTAAGTAGTAACGGGCAGCTTTTCGTCAAAGTAACTGAGACTCTTTCTTGTCTTCATGTAAGGTTCCATACTGCAGAAAATTAACAAATTCGTTTCTCCAGTCCCAAGTTAAGTTATTGAAATTTACCTCATTTTTATCCTGGTCCAGTGCTGAATGAAACAAATGTATTACGATAGCATTTTCTACATTTGTTATTTCTGCAACTGACGCGAGATTAGCTAGTGCATCTGCTTCCGCATTCTCCTCCTTGGGTATTTGCACAATTTTCCATGATTGAAATTGTCTTATCAATTCTCGTACCTTTTCCAAATATTGCTGCATTCGTGCCTCTCTAGCTATGTAAGTCCCCTACATCTGGTTAACTACCAGTTGAGAATCACTGTTAATTACGATTTGTTCTATAGCGAGTTCTCGTGCCAGTTCAAAACCTGCAATCACAGCCTCGTACTTTGCTTCATTGTTAGTAATGGGATAGCATTTTATTGCTTGTCTTATACTTTCTCCTGAAGGTGGGATTAAAATAATACCTAAACCTTCTCTTTTAACATTCGAGGAGCCATCAGTAAATATTGTCCATGTACCTGGATTAGACCCGGTGAATACTTGTAGTTCCTTTTCTGCTTCAGGAACTATTTCTGTGCTGAAATCTACTACAAAATCTGCTAAATTTGTGATTTTATTACAGTTCTAGGTTGGTACATGATATCATATTCGCTGAGTTCTATTACCTATTTAGCTAATATTCCTGACAATTCTTGTTTATGTAATATATTCCTTAGAGGATAAGCAGTTACTACGGAGATAGGGTGACATTGAAAATAAGGTCTCAACTTTCTAGATGCCATAACTAATGTTAAAGCAAGTTTTTCTAAGTGAGAATATTGAGTCTCAGCATCCAACAAAGATGTACTAACATAATAAATTGGAGATTGTTTACCTTTATCTTCTCATACTAAAATCGCACTTACTGCCATTTCTGAAACTGCGAGATAGACGAGTAACCTCTCTTCATCCTTTGGTTTAGCCAGCAGGGGTGGATTTGAAAAATATGCTTTTAGATTTTTAAGGGCTTGTTGGCATTCCTCAGTCCATTCAAATTGATTTTGCTTTTTCAATACTGAAAAGAATTTGAAACTCTTCTCTGAGGATTTGGAAATAAATCTTCCCAAAGATGTTATTCTTCTTGTCAATCTTTGTACCTCTTTTTTGTTCGTAAGTACGTCGGGAATTACTTCAATGGATTTGATCTGTGCAGGGTTTACTTCAATACCTCTGTTAGATACAAGAAAACCTAAAAACTTACCTGAAGCCACGCCGAAGGCACATTTTTCTAGATTTAGTTTCATATTATATCTACGGAGGATTTCGAAGGTGCTTGAAAGATGTTGAAAGTTATCTCGTGCTTGTGCAAATTTGACTAGCATATCATCGATATATACTTCCATAGTTTTTCCTAGGTGTTCTTGAAACATCTTGGTCACCAATCTTTGATATGTGGCCCCGGCGTTTTTCAAACCAAAAGGCATAACTTTGTAGCAATAAGTCCCCTTGTCTGTAATAAATGAAGTTTTCTCTTCATCTAGGGGATCCATTTTTATTTGATTATAACCTGAATATGCATCTAAAAAAACTCAACAGCTCATGGCATGCAGTAGAATCAAGCAATTGATCTATATGTGGTAAAGGGAATGAATCTTTTGGGCAAGCTTTATTTAAATCAGTATAATCTATGCAAACCCTCTATTTACCATTCTTTTTTGGAACTGCCACAGTATTAGCTAACGAATTCGGATATTTTACCTCCCGTATTGAACCGATTTTTAAGAGTTTTTGTACCTCACCCTGAATCACTTGATTCTTGAAAGAGCCTTGCTTCCTCTTCTTTTGCTTGACAGGTAGGTATGATGGATCTTCATTCATCTTGTGAGTCATCACCTCTGTAGGTATACCTTTCATATCTGAATACGACCAGGAAAAACAATATGTGTTAGCTTTTAAAAGTTCAACTAACTTACCTCTCATTTCTGGGCTCAGCTTCGCTCCAATATAAACTTTTCGGTCTGGCCATTGTTCGAATAGTACAACAGCTTTGAGCTATTCAATTGTTGTTTTGATGTTTTCATTCTCCTCTAGTTCTTGAGTGACATCCGGTCTTGAATCCACATTTGTTTGCCTTGAGCTACTTTTAGATGAGATCTGATTTGCCACGTCTTCAACGAGATCCTCGTTTGTATCTTTACTTGTTTTGTGTGAATCCACCATTGAATTGATATTCTTAGAATCTTGTTGATCTCCTCGGATTTTTTGAATACCTCATTTTGAAGGAAACTTAAAAACTTGATGTAATGTAGATGGTACATCATCCATATTATGAATCCATGGTCTCCCAAGAATCACATTATAAGCCATGTATGTGTCTGTTACTTGGAATTTTGTATCTTTGATGACTCCTTCTGCAAATGTGGTTAGCACTGTCTCCCCTTTTGTAATAACGGTTGAATTATCAAATCCAGATAAAGAACGTGTTTTTGGTACCATCTTGTCGCCAATTTGCAGTTCGTTCACCACTTGTAGAAGAATAATATTCACGGAGCTACCTGGGTCAATCAAAACTCATTTTACATTAGTATCATGTACAATTAAAGATATTACCAGAGCATTATTGTGAGGAATCATCAAGACATCTGCATCTTCATCATCAAACGTTATACTATCTTCCTCCAAAACTTGACGAACTAGCTTCCCCTGGGTTACTGTGAACTTCGACGTCTTTTTCGCAGCTGTGTATGTTACACCATTGAATTCTTCTCCTCCGCTTATCACGTTAACTGTTCATTTTGGAGATGGGGCTATTAGAGGTTCTTGTCTATTTTTCATATAAGATTATTTACCTTTCTCGCTGAACAGGTCTGTTAAATATCCCTGCTTTAGCAAATTCTCTACTTCACCTTGTAACAATATGCAATCCGTTGTTTTATGGCCATGTTCATTATGAAACTCGCACCAGAAATCTGGATTTCTTCTGCTTGGGTTTTATCTCATTTTCTTTGGCCACCGCACCTTATCTTCCATACTCCTTAGAACAGCTACCAACTCGGATGTGCTAATATTGAAACTATAATCTCCAATCCTTGCATTCATGTTGGTATCTCTTTCACGTACATCGCATTCCTTTCTGAATCTAGATGATGATCCCGCATCTCTGTTCCTCGATCTAGGGTCAGACCGTACATTTTCTGGCTTGGACCGTGAGTCTCTCCCCGTGGGTCCATATCAGGCTCGTATTTGTTTTTACCGGACCTCTTTTCAGACTCTGACCACCTCGAATTTGTTCTTTCATCAACCATTGAATGTGCAACAATGTCTTCTTCAATCCGCAGCCTAGTGTTATACCTGTTATATACATCGTTCTATGTTGTTGCAGGGAATTCTCGTAATCTTTCCTTGAGTCTTCTCGTGGATTTGAACTTTTTTTCATTCAGATTACTTGCGAATGCCATAGCTGCCCAATTATCAGGTACTCGTGGAAGCATCATTCTTTCACGTTGAAATCTATCCACAAATTCCCTAAGTAACTCAGTATCTCCTTGTTTTACCTTGAAGATATCTTCCATAGTTTTTTCAACTTTTTGAGCTCACGCATGTGCCTTTTATAAATAAATCTTCAAGCTCGGCAAAAGAATCAATAGAATTTTCAGTAAAAGAGAATATCATGTTAATGACCCTTTCGTGAGTGTTTCTCCAATTTTTTTTACCAAAACTGACTCAATCTCTTGTTTGGTCAAATCATTGCCTTTTACTCCTTTTGTGAATGCAGTTACATGATCTCGTGGGCCAGTTGTTCCATCATATTTTGGGATGTCATGCATTTTGAACTTCTTAGGAATGGGCAGTGGGGGTCGCGCTCAGCTTCCAAGGTTGTTGTGAATATTTATCAATATCAACTCCCTTAGTACACCACGTATTTGTTCAATGCGGTCGTTTTTCTCTTTCATCTGTTTCTGCAAAGTTAGTACCAAATTTTGTAAATCAAAATTATTCGGTGAACCTGGCCTCCCATTACGTGATTCATTGGGAGTTTCCCCGCTTCCTGAATTAGCAAGCCTCGAGCACGGATTTTCTATGGTTGCAGTATTATTTGAGGGAGGAGTTGGTGGTGCAGTTGGCAATCCCCTCACAAAAGCTTGGAGAGCATTATTCACATGCTCAGCGACCAATTGTTTCAGGGCATCTTGCTCAACGGTATGTTCATCTCCATGTTGTTCGTTTGTGTGAGACGCAAATCTTTCAGGTGTTCTTTGTCGAGAATGACGTGGAGATTCTTGTGGTGAAGGAATTGGAGATCCTCACTCCTGTTGGCTAATGTCGTTGACATTTGACATGATTTGGTTTTGAGAAAGAAGTATTTGGAAAGTAGATAGATTATCAGATTCCCGGTAACGGAACCAATTTGTTTAACCAAAAAATAAGATTTTTAGTCAAAGCCTATTTTTAGAAGAACTCGGGTTACTGATAACCAAATAATTCCTCACTTTCTCAGTGATTCGTATAAAAGAAAATAAGATTACTAAAAAGAAAGAAAAGGTAGTTGATTGCAATAAATAAGAAAAAGTGAATATATTTTCTTAATACTCAGAATGTGTTCTCTCCCTTTATACATGAGTTTACAAATACAGTGTTTCCTACCATTTATGATGGAATAATTATGAGCATTAATGACATTAATGTTCTTTTATAATTGGTAATCGTAACTGTTCATGAAGATTTTGTAACGATTCTGATTCTTGTCACACCTCCTTTTTCACTACCCCCGGATTAATGAAGGGGTAATAAGAGAGTTTTTCCACTTTAAGTGACATTATTCGGATTTGGGATTTATTTTTAGTTTTCAGAGTTGCCACCCGGATTTTTTACGGTGTTCCGAGACACCATTTATTTATTGAAATCCCAAACCGAGGAAATTTAGACTTTGTTTTAAGTTGTCTGCGAACCAGAAATCCAAGTAAGGAATTTATGTTAACCCGAGAGAAGGTGTTAGGCATTTCCGAGTTTCGTGGTTCTAGCACGGTCGCTTAACTATTAATATTTGGCCTAAATTATCTAATTGTTTACGTGTTTTAGCCTATTGTATATTTAGAATCTTTGAAATTTAGCCGCTTTTGATAAGTATGGATTTATCTTGAAAAATAAGTCACGAGAACATGCACTTGTTATGCTTTTGAACGTATTACAATTACGCTACATGAAATGCACCCGTAATCGCAACACATGATTTTATTATGATTTGAAGTTTGAAGACGGGGACATGAGTTGTCGAACCAGAGTGTAGATTACGTAATCAAGACTATTGGTCATGACGGTTTTATAGTGCCTATTTGAGGCAAAATTCGATTATCTTTTATGTTTTCTATTCGAAAGAGTATTTTAATTTGAAGATCAATTAGGACGTTATGGATTTATCTTGGACAAGTTACGATGGCGTACACTTGTCGTTTTTGAGCACATGGCAAACACGTCACATGAAATGCACCCGTGGTTGCTATGTACACTTTATTAATGTTTGGAGTTGAGGGTCGGGGCATGAGTTGCCACTCCCGAGTGTAGGTTACGGTAGTTTTGGAATAATATTCGATTATTTATCAAATTTCAAACTAAAGGTATGGTTCTACCTAAAGGATTGCCTAGAAGTGAATTTCATTAATCTAAAGATAGCTTTCAACTTTTTTGGCCAATCCTAATTGTGGCTAGTTCGTAGGACAGGTAGTTTAGACAATTTAGCCAAGCATGACTAATCAAGGATACTAGCAGAAATAGCTACCTAACAACTTTAATGTAAAAATCAGAATCATATTTGGATAATTACTATCCTTTTAACCACTAAACAATGCTGTTTTGAAACGTAATATTCACGTATAAAGAAAATCCACAGGTTTGAGATAAGTTACACAAATTGAAACGCGGAATGAGAAGGTGTTTTCAAATTCCAATTAAGTACTAAACATTGCATGCCATATTACATGGATATTTTAAGACAATAAAAAAACAAGACATGAATGTTTATAATTAACTTCCTGGGCTGTCACGTTAATAAGAAGAAATGACAACTTGAGGATTAAATTCATAATGTCCAGTCCAATTTATTACAACACCAAAATAAATGTGTACATGGTCTAATAAACTTACTGTTACATCACTTGTACTATGAAAGAGATTTTCTAACAGAATACTAAGAATTAATTAATTAGAAGCTAATGGTTGCCTCTATGTGGACCTGCAGTTACCATTGAGCCTCGAACAAGATTGAGCTCTTATGCATCAGCAGAGAATGGATCTGCCAATTAGGGAAGGGTCAGGTCCAGTTCTCTGGATGCTATTTTGAAGCTAGACAATCACTTATAAACATAGAGCACTTTTAATTGGGATAAACCTGACCATTGGATCAGATTCATATTTTTTTAGCGTTGTTTTATACTAATAACGTCTATTACAGTTCTAAGAAAGACAAAACTACTCATGAGCTAAATAAGAGCTCGAAATTACTGCTTTAGCTAGACATCTCTTTGGTTAATCTTAATAGCAGCACATGTAAACCTCCAACCGAAGGATTTTATGTATCATTATGGAAGGAATTTTGACCATGAAAAAGGTCAGATTCTCTTTACCCTTGATACGGTTTCAAACACTACTGAACATAGTTCTTTATTCATTTGGGATGAATTTGACCATTGAAGAGTCAGATTCATCTACCCTAGTGCTAATACTAACATAATTCTAATTATAGAAGACCTTGCTTATTTAGGAATTTTTAGAGGATGAATCTGACCATCCAGAGGTTCAAATTCCTCAACTCTAATTCCCTCTTTAACTACATACTTTACACCTTTTAAAAGGGGTAAACTTCAGCCAACCATTCTACTGTTTGTGCACTGCCATGGGTTGAATTTGACTATTAAGGAGTCAAATTCATCTACCCTAGTGCAATCTAAGTTAATAATGAACTACAGCAAGTACAGGAACTAATAGCTGAGTATGAAATAAACTTCTAAAAAAACAGTAAGTATGAACTATATGCAAAAGAAACAGATTAAGGTAGACTTCAAAATTTATAAGCTCAACCACAAAATGCACTTGTCTTGTCGAAATAAAAACCAAACCCTGTATACCCAAACAACAGAATTTGCACCATATTTCAGCATCACATTTGTCATACAAGTTCATACATAAACAAATTTGAGCCAGAAACAGATTTGTGGGGAATAGACAACATATTTCAAATCTATCATTCTATTTAGTGTCAAGTGTACATACCTTTTCGGAATACAAAGAAATCCTAACCAAATAAAGGTCAGGTCCAAAAGATTCAGGTAAAAGAAAGTAGGATCAGGCAGTAACAAGCAGCAGTTTCAAACCAAAACAGTTCCAATTAAATGAACCTAGAAAGATTTATGAAAACCGGAATTGAAAAACTCAAGAGAAACCCAAAAATGTGAGAATTCCAACAGAAAACCTTGAAGAACCCTTGAAAGAGCAGTCAGATTTTTACATTCATACTTTGAGAATGTTTCATTTTTTCACAGAGGAACTATTCTGATTTCTTCGTTTTAGTTTTCAGTGTTTAAAGGAGGCAATTTCAGAAATGTGGAGAGAATTTTAGCAGTTTAAAAAATCCCCTTAGTCTAAAGGGGGGTCTATTTATAGAATATTTGGGAATGGGATATCCTTAGGAATATTCCCAACCCAAAAGGCTGAAAATAGTACATAGGGCAGCTGTCAACCTTATCTTTGGGACAGCTGCCCCTATTCTAGAACATTCTTACCTATTAAAAGACCCTTTTACCCTTAAAAAATCTGACTTCCTAATCTACATTACCTAATATACCCCTTGAAGTCCCTATATTTACCATTTGGTAATCAGGGGTACTCACTTGGGTTATTATTTAACTCTAGTTAATTAATCCTAGTTAGCCCATTTTAGTTAACTAAAACTAATAGGTATTATTAGCCTAATCTGACTCAATTAAAACTAATTGACTTGATTACTTAAACTTAGGTTAGTCAATTCAAATCCTTGAACTTAGGTTAATGATTTGTTTCAGTTAATTTATCCTAAATTAATTATCTTAAACAGATTTTAGGAATTAGCTCATTATTTAAGAGGTTAATAACCTGGGTTGATTCTATTAAACAAAATGTCTGATTAGGGCAACCTTGATTTTAATATTAAACTAAATTGATTCACGGCCCCGCACTTGTTCAGGATTAATTAATCTCCTAACTAATTGAGTAATTAATCAACTAAATCAACCATGAAACAATTAATCAAAAGAGTAAACACCTTCAATGAGGCAGCCATGAACTAGTAAGATTATGTACTCTTAATTTAACACTGACAGTTGAATAAGAGTAAATATCATACACTAGTAACATGAATAAAATGGAGGCATTATCTAAATGGTAGAGATTTCATCCAATGAACCCTAATTACTAATCAATCAAAGAAGCGGATAAACATGAATTGATAAAAAGGAAACAGAATCTAGAACCAATGGTGACAAAACAATTAAGGCAGAGCATTGAGGAGAGGGGAGAAAGGACTAAACCTAACCCAAACATAATTTTAATAATTAACACGATTTCATGTATCAATGGAAAACAAAACAGTAAAGGAAGAGGAGTTTATGGACATGATGTTAACAAAACAAACTGACAGAAATCATAGAAAATAGTAATGCATGATTTTCGTTTTGATATTTCATAGAGATAGTAAAGAAACAAAGAGAATACCCGTAAAAAAAAAGTTTTGGCCGGAAAAATGGGAGATCGCTGGACCTTGGTCGGACTTCGGCAGGGTTTGAAAATGACTCAAACCCAAAGAAATCAATAGCCCTCATTGAGAGCTATCGATCCATGTAGGTTAGAGCCATTAAAAGTCTTCGAGACGTCTTATAGAAGAAAGGTTAGGGTTTCGGGTTTTCATATTTGAAATTGGGTGAGATTGAATGGGTTTTTGGTGAAATTGATAGTGGGAGGTGGTTGAGGAGGTCATGGGGATCATCTGGTATAATTTTGGGGTCGATTGAGGAAGCTCCACCGCCGGAGGCGATTTTTCGTCAGTGGAGGATGGCGGCTAGGGTTTGGTGCTTTAGAGAGAAGAGATAAGGGTGAGGCGGCTAGAGTTTGGAGGGGTTAGGCTTACTGATGAAATGAGGGTAGGGGGCGTTTGGACATATATGTAGTTTAGTGTTGGGAGTTCCCAACCGTTTGATTTGTTTTGATCAACGGCTGGGATGGCTTTAGGGTGAAACGGGTTCATTTGGGTAGTGTAGGGGGCCGGATGGGTTTGGGTCAATTGGGCCTGGTTATTTGAGTGTATAGAGAAGGATTTGGGCCTGGTAATTTTGGCCCAGGTCCGATTTTAGTCTCCCCTTTTTAATACCTAGGTCAATTAATCAACTAAATAAATTCTAATAATGTACTAATTAGTTTAAAACTAAATTCATTTAATTATATGTTAATTAATGATTTAATTAAGAGTAAAACCATTAGTTTAATACCCATAATTATTTAAAGAACAAATTTCGTAATTTTCTTAGAAAAAATGATTAAATTATGCAACTAATTATCAAAAACCTAATTATGTCAAATAATGAAAGTTTTAAAATGTTTTATTATTATTTATCACTTTATAAATTTTAAAAAGATGAACTATGCCCATGCAATGCAAATAATTCACAAATAAACACTTAAATTCAAAAAAAAAATCTATGAAATTAATTTATTTATCGAATTTTGTAGGAGTATTTAGTAGGTGAAAATCCACATGCTCACAGCTGCCCCTATTTGCTCGGAAACTTGAAGAGTTTCGGGCAAAGACAAAGTGAGAATTCATGAACGACTTTTACCCGTTTGCATACTCCATGTGAAGCGTTTTTGAAAAGTTTTACCGAACCCTGCTTCAAGGTTGCCTACATGTCCTTGGCTATAAAGGAATCAGGTCAGTGTAGTTCTGGAGATTTTGGTGGCTGGGACTACCGAGTAACTGTGGTTTCACTGTGGTTGCTGCTGTTACTGCTGCTGACCTCCTTATTACACCAAAATAACAAAATGAGAGACTAACTAAACCTATCAGCTGCTAGTTACAAGATTCCTATCTAAGACCTTTTCTTGAGTCCTGATCTTCCGCTGACTCTGACCTGGATCTTGATGCTTTTTAGCTGCAGGTGCTGGTTTCGTCTTATCATTCCTCGGATCAAGGCAGAATATACTGGACGGATGACTTCAATCTCGTCCTGAATAGTTCCTATTTTCTCCATTTCTGCACTTTTGGATTCAATCTTCTCTTTCCTATTTTGTTTTATTATCTTGGATCGAAACTTCTTCTTTTGGTCGTCTCGAGTTCCAATGTCCTAAAATTGTAATCTGCAAGAAATCAAAGCAAACAAACGAAATTTTCTGCCCCAGTTTTCACTAGGAAGATTTCGTTAGTTATTGTAAGGGAATCTACACTAATTTGTTATTGAAAGCGATGAAAGGCCGGGAGCAGTGCACCTGGAGTTATTGTAGACTAGGGAGTGGATGCCCTATATCTCAAGGTAAGATCAAATAGGGGTTGGAGACCCTAAGTTTCAAAATAAAATCAACTAGGGATTGTAAACCCTATGTTGGAAAAGAAATCAATTAGGGAATGTATACCCTTAATTGGAAAAGAAAGCATCAACTAGGGAATGTATACCTTTAATGGGAAAAGGAAGCATCAATTAGGGAATGTATACCCTTAATTGGAAAAGAAAAACATCAGTTAGGGAATGTATACCCTTAACTGGAAAAGCAAAACATCAATTAGGGAACGTATACCCTAATTGGCGAAGATGTCATCAATTAGGGAATGTATACCTTTAATTGGAAAAGCAAAGCATCAGTTAGGGAATGTATACCCTTAACTGGAAAAAAAACATCAATTAGGGAATGTATACCCTTAATTGGAAAAGCAAAGCATCAGTTAGGGAATGTATACCCTTAACTGGAAAAGAAAACATCAATTAGGGAATGTATACCCTTAATTGGAAAAGCAAAGCATCATTTAGGGAATGTATACCCTTAACTGGAAAAGAAAACATCAATTAGGAAATGTATACCCTTAATTGGAAAAGCAAAGCATCAGTTAGGGAATGTATACCCTTAACTGGAAAAGAAAACATCAATTAGGAAATGTATACCCTTAATTGGAAAAGCAAAGCATCAGTTAGGGAATGTATACCCTTAACTGAAAAAGAAAACATTAATTAAGGAATGTATACCCTTAATTGGAAAAGAAAAATATCAATTAAGGAATGTATACCCTTAATTGGAAAAGCAAAGCATCAATTAGGAAATGTATACCCTTAATTGGCATCGACTAGGGAGCGTGTACACCCATGTCGGGAAAAGGTGTAGTTGGGGATTGGAGGCCCCACACTACTTTGAGTCATTTTCAACTTCAATTCTTCTCTCTTCCCCTTTTTTTTTAATCTTTCTTTCTTTCCCTTTTTTTTTAATTATTTTAGGCATGCGGGAAAAGATTTTTTGGAGGAAACTTCCTTTTCTTTGGAGTCAACGCTGTAGAACTCCTTCTAGCTCTTGCGTAATTCCTTTGGTTGCACCTGCTTTTTGCATGGTTGCTTTTGCACCTGTTTCCTATTTTCTAAGAACAATTTGTTAGTTTGAAACGGTGGTTGGTTTTGCGGCCTCGATTATTTCAAGTTGCTCGATCTCAGCCTTCTTGACGAAGATCTCAACTGTTTGCGTGTTTGTTGGGACTGGGTTTCATTTCCGAACCCGGGGACCTTGTCTTTCCAGATTTTGTCGTGGTGACTGTTCACGTGGGACCCAACATTTCAGCTTTACTCTGCCTTTGTAGGCCTTTCACTTGCTTCTCTTTTGCATTTCTGGAGTATCGGGGGGAATTTTGGCCCCTCAAATTTTGCTGCAACGATTAGTCTCGTGGGACTTAACCTTCTTCAACTTTACTTTGCCTTTATCGACCTTCCATTTCTGGTTTTTTCCCCATATTTAGTTTAAAGCAACGGGAGCACTTTGGCTTTTCAGACTTTGCCGAGAGGGTTAGCCACGTGGGAATTAAACTTTCACTTCAATTGCCTTCATAGTTATTTTGATTTCATCTTCTCTTTTCAAGAGTTGTGTTTACAGCATCAGCCATTGCGGCCAGTCGGGATCGACTTGATGCCCCTGGTGAGGCTCGGTGCCCTTTATATGTTGGCTCACATCAAATGAGAACCCTGTAAATCTGTTTTGCCATCCTTTCTTTGTCTTATTTCAGGAATAGAATTAGACCGAAAGGGATTGAGAAACAATAAATGATAGAATGGAGAATGAGCTTACACAAGAGGTATCCCTTTCAGGGAAAGGAAGGAAGGACTTATCTGGAGTGTATGTGGACTTCAATGAACATGACATGCCTTTTGGACTGGATGCCTGATCCGTGTAAACTGTCCGACTCTCAGATTTTCATCACAACTATCACCTTGAGATTGAGAAACCTTGCCCTGGACTGTATCCATGTTAGTGACCCATTATCCTTTTCGATTAGTGGCGCCCTTTGCGGGTTTTCACCAACTAACCTCTCTCATTTCTCTTCTCACCATCGCCTTGTAGTGCTCTTTGCGAGTTTTCACTAACAAGACTCTCTCATTTTTAATTTCTCTGCTTACTGTCGCCTCATGGTGCCCATGTGGGTTTTCACCGATAAGACTCTCTCATTTTATTTCTCTCATTTGCTTGCACTAGATTTGACACTGTATCCTCCAACTTTAGACATCTTTGCCAATTGATCGGAAGGACTTGAACAGGTTTTTGGTGAAAAGAATTTGTATTGAATTACAACTTTGGAACCTTTTATGCGAAAACGTCACTGGACATAATATTTGCCCCAGCTTGAACTCTTAGGGAAATGTGGAATTTTATTTTGGTGTGACTGAACCCCAGGGAGAGGCTGCCTACGTATCCTTTCGGAATCAAGTCAAACCTAGTTTAGGGGAACATTTTGTTTTTGTTTTGATTTTTCTTTGTTCTTCTTTTTTCATTCTTTTCTCTTTTTTTCTACCAAATAACATTTTCGGGTTCCAAAGAGGCTAATCAAAGAAGGGTAACCGGTTCAAAGGTTTGCAAAAGGATTAATGGTGTTTGGGTAGCAAGGATGAAAGCCTTCGTCACCTCAATCGGAGAACCTTTAATATTATATGGAGGATCAAACGTAGAACCTTTTGACTGCATCTGCATTGATAGCCTCGGGGTCATTTTCCTTCGATGTCCCCTAGGTATAATGCTCTTTTTGGTAGCAATTTCCTTATGATGTATGGACCTTTCCAATTCGGGGCGAATTTTCCTTTCGCCTCTTCGTGGTGCGGGAGTATACGTCTTAAGACAAGTTGCCCCACTTCGAAGTTCCTAGGTCACACTTTCTTGTTGTAAGTGCGGGCCATTCTTTGTTGGTACAACTGCCCGTGGCACACTGCGGCCACCCTTTTCTCATCAATCAGAGTTAATTGCTCCAGTCGGGTTTTGACCCATTCATCGTCCTCAATTTCTGCTTCGACAATAATCCGAAGGGAAGGAATTTCAACTTCTGCAGGTATTACGGCTTCAGTGCCATAAATCAATAGGTAAGGAGTAGCTCCAACCGACGTGCGCACGGTCGTGCGATATCCCAACAATGCAAAAGGCAGCTTCTCGTTCCATTGCTTGGATGTTTGAATCATTTTCCTAAGAATTTTCTTGATGTTTTTGTTTGTTGCTTCAACAGCGCCATTGGCTTTAGGCTGGTAAGGGGTGGAGTTGTGGTGTGTGATTTGGAACTGTTCACATACCTCCCTCATCAAGTCACTGTTCAGATTCGCGGCATTGTCAGATAGTTTTTGGGATTAGAATGCACGAAATCCACCACTGCTTTCTTAGTGATAGCTTTGAACGCGACTGCCTCGACCCATTTTGTGAAATAGTCAATATCAACCAAGATGAATATGTGCTCGTTTGAGGCCCTTGGCTCGATTGGCCCGATGACATCCATTCCCCAGGCGACAAACGGCCAGGGTTCTGACATAGGATGCAGTTCTGATGGTGGTGCATGGATTAAGTCGCCATGTATTTGACACTTAGGGCATTTTCGGACGAAACCGAAACAATCTTTCTCCATGGTCATCCAATAATATCCAGCCCGCAAGATTTTCTTTGCGAGGACGTATCCGTTCATGTAGGGACTGCATACTCCCGAATGCACCTCGCTCATAATCCTTTCGGCTTCTTTGGGATCTACACATCTTAACAAATTTATATCGGGAGTCCTTTTACATAGTACTTCCCCACTTAGGAAGAAACTATTGGCGAGCCTTCGGATGGTTCTCTTTTGGTCTCTGTTGACCTTCTTTGGATATTCTTTTGTCTTCAAGAATCTTTTGATATCATGATACCATGGTCGGACGTCGGGTTATACTTCGACCGTGTTGCAATAACCATGCCTTTCCTTGATTTGGATTTCCAATAGGTCGATGTGAACATTACCCGGATATGGAAGCATTGCAGCTAGGGTAGCCAGAGCATCGGCTAACTCGTTGTGGCACCGAGGAATGTCACTGAACTCGATAGCTTTGAATGACTTGCTAAGATCTTCCACATGTTGTCTGTAGGGAAGGATCTTAACATCTCGAGTTTCCCACTCTCCCTGAGCCTACTTGATGATCACATCGGAATCCCCCATGATCAATAACTCTTCTACATCCATGTCAATGGCCATGTTCATGCCCATTATACAAGCTTCATATTCAGCAGTATTGTTTGTACAGAAGAAACGGAGGCAGGCCCTGGCAGGATAGTGTTGTCCTGTGGGCAAAATCAAGATTGCCCCTATCCCAATACCTTTTGCATTAGCTGCTCCGTCGAAGAACATTTTCCATGTGTCAGTACCTTCTGATATTACTTCGATGGAATTGATTTCCTCGTCCGGAAAATAAGTGCTCAAAGGTTGGTATTCATCATCAACAGGATTCTCAGCTAGATGATCGGCCAATGCTTGAGCTTTCATGGTCGTGCGGGTGACATAGACAATGTCGAATTCTGTGAGCAAGATTTGACATTTTGCTAATTTCCCGATGGGCATTGGCTTTTGGAATATGTACTTCAAAGGATCCAACCTAGTGATGAGGTAGGTGGTATAAGCCAACAAATAATGTCGGAGCTTCTGAGCAATCCAAGTTAGAGCGCAGCAAGTTCTTTCCAACAGAGTATACTTGGCTTCGTAGCTTGTGAACTTCTTGCTCAAGTAATATATGGCCTGCTCTTTCTTCCCGGTTGCATCATGTTTCCCGAGAACACACCCAAAGGAATTTTCCAACACTGTCAGGTATAAGAACAAAGGTCTCCCTGGTTCTGGTGGGACTAGCACTGGCGGATTCGACAGATATTCTTGATCTTGTCGAAAGCGTCCTGGCATTCGTATGTCCATTTGATGGCTGCATCTTTCTTCAACGGCTTGAATATGGTCTCACATATGGATGTCAACTGAGCGATGAACCTGCTGATGTAATTCAACCTACCCAGCAGACTCATGACCTCCTTCTTGGTTCTTGGAGGTGGGAGATCCCGAATAGATTTTATCTTTGTCAGGTCCAGCTCGATGCCCCGTTGACTGACTATAAATCTCAGTAATTTTCCGGATGGAACTCCGAAAGCGCACTTGGCTGGCTTTAATTTCAGATCATATTTACGCAGGCGTTCGAAGAATTTCCTCAAATGCTGCACATGGTCACCTTGCGTCCTGGATTTAATGATCACATCATCCATGTACACCTCAATCTCCTGATGCATCATGTCGTGGAATATGGCGGTCATGGCCCTCATATAAGTTTCCCCAGCGTTCTTTAAACCAAATGGCATGACTCGGTAGCAGTAGGTTCCCCAGGGTGTAGTGAAAGCTGTCTTTTCTGCATCCTCTTCATCCATCAACACCTGGTGATATCCAGCATAGCAATCGACAAAAGACTGTACCTCATGTTCGGTACAATTGTCAACTAGGATATGTATGTTTGGCAGTGGAAAGTTATCTTTGGGACTCGCTTTATTCAGATCTCGGTAGTCGACACATATTCGAACCTTTCCATCCTTCTTAGGTACCAGAACCACATTGGCCAGCCAGGTGGTGTATTGGACCACTTATATTACTCCAGCTTTTAGTTGTTTAGCGACCTCTTCTTTGATTTTTTCACTCATGTCTGTTTTAAATTTCCTCTGCTTTTGTTAGACTGGTGGATAACCGGGGTAGGTCAGAAATTTGTGTACCACTAAGTCCATACTTAGTCCGGTCATGTTGTCATAGGACCAAGCAAACACGTCTTTGAATTCAAATAGGAGTTGAATCAAGGCGTCCATAGTTCTTTCATCCGTGTGGACGCTGATCATGGTTTCTCGAATCTCCTCTGCTTTACCCAAGTTAACGGGTTCTGTTTCGTTTAAGTTTGGCTTAGGCTTATTCTCGAATTGTTCAGATTCTCGATTTATTTCCCTAAAAGCCTCTTCTTCATCATATTTCGGTTCTTGATTCATTATTTCGAGGTTACACAGCATATTAAGATCAGAGCATGAAGTCTGCAAGCATGTCATATTTTTTAATGCCGCATTATTAGGACTGAAAAAATAAGAAAGATAAACAAAAATCATAAAGAATAATAGACGATGAAATTTTGATTTCATTTCATTGAATTTGAACATATGAGGGTTTACATCGGAATTCAAAAGACAATAAATTAAAAAACACTTGAGTTACACCCTGAAATAACTCATAGTGCAGAAAAGATGGCAAAACTGAACTATCGGGACTCCCTCCTGACGGGGAATGGAGTACCCTTCCAATTTTGGAGCTTGGCGTCAGGCCCCATATACTGCACTTCAGCAGTGCTGGAGCCTTCTCCTGGTTGGACCATATGAGCCTCATACAACCTTTGTCTCATTGCTCCGCATATTTCATCAATTTCTTCGGTCGTGAAAGCCTCCTCCTCTTCCTCTACGTATTTTAGCTTGACGAATGATTTGGTGATGTCCGGGATTGGATGAGGAAATACCCAACCATATTTCTTACGTTGTTCAGCCCATTATTCATCATCGGGAGTAGCTTGAAACCCTATGCCGAAGAACTTCTTGTTGGTAGGCAAGGTGATAGGTTATTTAATGCCTTGCAAGGAAACCCCGAGCCCTTTTCTAGGTGTGTACCCATGTTTAATCATGTTTCTAGCGACCATAATTGATTTGTTTGATAGGAAGGGTTGAGGACACGGGGTTCCTTCCTCATGTTGGTCCGCAACCACAATCTCGAAAGCTTGGTAGACTATGTGCTCGCTGCCTTCTCTTGCTTCCAGGCATGGGACTGATGGGTCCTTGCAAATAGATTGCTCGTCCTCTCCATGGACCACAATTTCCTGGTCTTCATACTCGAACTTAACCATTTGGTGGAGAGTAGATGGCACTGCCCCGCTGCATAGATCCAAGGCCATCCTAGGAGATAATTGTAGGAAGTATCCATATCCATGACTTGGAATGTCACTTCAAAATCTACAGGGCCGATTGTCAAGACCAAATCAATCTCCCCGATTGTGTCTCTCTTGATGCCATTGAATGCGTGGACGCACACATTGTTGGGCCTAATTCTCTCAGTCCCGATCTCCATTATTTGTAGGGTCGAGAGAGGGCAAATATCAACCCCAGATCCGCCGTCCATCATAACTCTTTTCACATAATACCCTTCACATTTAACAGTTAGGTGGAGAGCTTTGTTGTGGGCAGCCCCTTCTGGAGGAAAGTCATTTTTGCTAAATGAGATCCGGTTGACTTTGAAAAATTGTTTCGCCATTCTTTCCATTTGCTCAACTGTGCGCCGGAACATATGCTTCATTAAGTGTTTTGATCAGGATTTTCTGATGCTTGTTTGAACTTATTAGCAAGGATATAAGTGAGACCTGAGTGGGGGACTTTCTGAGCTGCTCAATTACGGCGTATTCAAAGGTTTTCATATTTTTGAAGAATTCTTCTTCCTCTCCGGCACGGATCGGCTTCTTAGGCGGAAAGCGTTTCTGCTTGCTTTTGTTCAGTTCTTCCAGGTTGAGGTATTTCTATGATGAGTTTATCTCACTCGTTTCCCCAGTAATTTCTTTTCCTTTGTACGTCACCACCGTCTTGTTGTAATTCTAGGGGACGGTAGTAGTATTCTTCACGGGAGTCTGTGACGCGCGGCTACTAACCACGGGCTCATTCAACCTTGGTGAAATTATTTTCCCCCTTGGTGAAATTATTTTCCCCCGTGCCACATACGTCCCCTTTGGCACGTACATTTTTGGGTCGTTCATCATTTCTATGTTGAATTGTAACCTTCTGGGAGGACTTAACACACTTTGTTCCTTCCTGGGTGCCTTGGGACGTAAAGAACAGCATCTTTAGAGGGTCCCATGTTTGTCTTGGCTTCATCCTTTACCGTGGCCTGGGGGACGGGGTTACTCTTCTTCATTTCTTTGACTGGTTTGGGTGCCGCCTTGGGCTTTTTCTCCACATCTGCGATGGCGATGATAGCTTTTAAAGCTGGATCAAAATCCTGGTCCTCGCAAATCATGTCGATGACGGGCCCATTATTGTGAGTGGGCAATGGATTGTTCGTCACATTGGGAGCCTATTCGTCCTTTAACACCACTTTCTTTTGTTCTATAAGGTTTTCCATGGCTCTTTTGAGGGTCCAACACTCCACCTTGTCGTGCCCTTCTGCTCCTGAATGGTAGGCACAATTGGTTCCCAGCTTGTATGATGTTGATGCTGTGTTTTGCTTGGTCGGAGGTACGGGCTGCAGAAACCCCATCTGGACTAACTTTGGAAAGAGGCTTGAATACGGCTCACCGATAGGAGTGAAGTTAAGTCTACCCGGTGGTTCACGGGGTAGGTATTGTACGGATAGTTGTTTTGGTGAGGGCGTGGATTATATGGATCTGGGGGAAGATGGTTATTTCTTGGGGGTAGAGCTCTGTTCTGGTTGTATTGTTGTTGCTGCCTGGGATGCGGCTGAGCCCTCATTACCGCATAGGGAAAAGGGGGCGTAGCATAAGCTGCATCTTGGTGAGGATAGTAATGTTGGGAAGCTTTGGGAAATGGACGTGGGTATTGTCGAGACTTCCTGACATCGGAAACTATCATGACCCCTTCTTCTTTCTTCTTTCTATTGGCTGCACTCCCGGATCCGCTTTGGATGGCCTGAGAGGTTGCTCTTATGGCAAATTGGCTCAGGATACAACCGGTTTTTAGACCATTCTCAACCATTTCTCCAATTTTGATTGCTTCAAGCAAATGGTTTGCCCATGCCGGACATCATATTTTGGAAGTAATCAGCTTCCTGTGCTTGTAGAAAGACACTGACCATTTCAACCTCATCCATCGGAGGTTTGACCCGGCAGGCCTGCTCGCGCCACTTAATGGCGTACTTTCTGAAACTTTTTGAGGATTTCTTTTTTAGATTGGATACAGAGTTTCTATTGGGATCGATGTCCACGTTTTATTGGAATTGCCGAACAAAGTCCCGTGCCAGGTCAACCCATATGTGCCAGCGGGATATATCCTGGTTCATGTACCATTCTGATGCAATCCCTGTCAAACTTTCTCTGAAATATGCCATGAGAAGTTCCTCTTTCCCACCTGCTCCCCGGAGCTGGTTGCAATACCTTTTCAGATGAGCTATGGGGTCCCCATGTCCGTCATATTTTTAGAACTTGGGGGTTTTAAATCCAAGAGGCAAGTGGACGTGCGGGAACATGCACAAGTCTGCATAGGAGACGCTTTTCTGCCCGCTCAGCCCCTGTATATTCTTGAGGCTCTGCTCAATACTCTTCATTTTTTGAGCCACTTCTTCGTGCTCGAGGCTTTTCTTATCTTGTCCCAAAGTGACCTCAGACTGAGGTTGTTGGACATATGCATTAGGAGTAACATGAGTGGTATCCAGATGGACGGACGGTGTTTGGAATATGAATGCTGGTGGCTCGAAGCTTGGCCCAGAGATAGTCGGTGGGGCCGTGGCAGAGATTGGTG
>ML347773.1:0-18054 GCA_005239505.1 Nicotiana paniculata | reverse complement strand
CCCCTTCTGTTTCAAATTCGTAATCGTGTTAGGTATATATATACACACACACTGTGGAGCCAAAATTAAAGTCGGATGTGCTGTTTGATCCAACTACTGGTGCTCCTTACTATGGATGGAAGCTCAAAGTTCTTAAAGGAATCAAGTTTTTCCGGAAATGATTTATTCTGTTGGACCAATTGAACATGTGATTTCTCTGTTGTAGGAAAAGAAGCGTCCTCTTTCTTGCTTGCAACCAAAGTACCAAACTAAAGTGTAGAGGCTTTTCCTGTTTTAATACATCTCCTCTAGTTTAATATAACAATAGAAGTGACAAGCCTAGCTTCCCTTTTTAAATAGTTTTACAGTAAATAATGTTTCTATAAGTACCATGTTAGATTTGCCCCTAATGTTTAACATTATATGTGATCTGCATAATAACTACGGTTTTGACAAAAATTGCCAAATTAACTATTCCCTCTTTAATATTATAAATTGTACATGTATCTTTAACACATTATCTTTGAATTTGCTATTGAAGATGATTGCAAGAATCAAAAGGGGTATATTCCTCCACGATCAATACTTTTATTTTGTGATATGTAATTGACGCTTATGGTGTTTATAGCTAATGGTTCTTATTAACAACTGAATCATATAAACAAAAATTATTGGAGAAGGGTCTGATTGCCCCTCTACTTCCATTTACTGTTGAATCCTATCCCCGTCATACTTTCGGTTCAGATATACCCTTGTTCTATATTTGGCCCTATTTTAATGGCAAAGACACGTGGCGCCTTCTGAGAATTTGAACCAACCCAACATTAAAAAAAAAAAACTCGACTTGTTACCCATAGTCTGCGCGACCCTATTCCCCTCTTATTCTTATTAAAAACAAATCCCCCGTAAAGAGGTTCCCTTATGCCATACCCCAATGCTTCCAGATCATATCAGTTCTTCCCCTTGGTGAGAAGGCTTCAATAATAAACCCTTTTTCACATTCCATGAACCAAGCAACACATCTGAGCCGCATATCAGAAGGTGTTGCCCCCACTGAGTATAATATGGGATTCTAAACTCACCTTCCTTGGCTTCAAAGGCTTGTTCCCAGAAAACAACCCCAAATTCACCATCTTAAATTGAAGTGGAACTCCAAAAAATCTAGCAAAACCAATTAATTAGCACGTGAAAATTCTACATATAATTCCCAGAACAATGTCAACAGCTCTCAGAGTAGAGATTCAAATTTGCAAAATGGTAACTATATAGTGCTTTTCCAATCATATCTCCCCTGTTTCCACCTCAGCAAAAACAGAGCTTTCTACTTTCAATCATTCACTCTCAGATTCTCCATCATCGTACAAAACCAATTTCCCATTACTTCAACGATTTCCCCGAATTCAAAACAAACTCAGACACTAATCTCAGCCCAACTTCCGACAGCTCTGTTAGTTCCACTCAACTATTTCAACAGATACAACGAGTAGTAATAATTATGAAAATAAGAAGAATTACAGAGGAGTAAGGAGAAGGCCATGGGGTAAATTTGCAGCAGAGATAAGAGATCCTAATAAAAAAGGGTCGAGGATTTGGTTAGGAACGCTTTATGCTGACGTGGATGCTGCTAGGGCTTATGATTGTGCAGCGTTTAAGAGAAAAAGATAGGGTCGGCTGGGTTCTGGGTAACGAGTCGGAATGGTTTTTCTTTAATGTTGGGTTGGTTCAATCTCTCAGAAGGCGCCATGTGTTAAAATAGGGGCAAATATAGAACTTTGACGGACGGCAGGGGTATATACCCCGAACGGAAAGTTTTAACGGGGACATGGTTGAACAATAAATGAAAGTAGAGGGGCAAATCAGGCCCTTTTTAGAGAAAAAGAGCAAATGTTATGGTCAGTGTGTTACATTGCATATAATGATGATATTGGACTAAAAGATAGAATGATTCCCTAGTTTATTGATTAGTAATTTAACAGTCAATAAGAAGAGAAACTGATAGAAGGATTGCTGCAAAGAAATTGACAGGTATTGAGATTTGAGTTTAACTAAGAAGTCCTTTCACTTTTCTGATGCAAAAGTACTCTCTTTCAGACATCACATTACTTGTTCTTTTGTTATGACCGGTAGTTTATAAAAATTAAATCAGGAACCTGAATGCTTTGCTGCAGAAAAAATCTATCCTACTAAGAAGCATGAAGGGAAGTCAAATCGTGGATCCTTCAATTCAGTTGTTAGGGTTGTTGGTTCTTGTTTGTCCCAGATTGGAGATGATGTGCTCGTTCTGCAGTTGCTGGAGAAAGTTGTTCTTGATGAGATAGTGAGTTAAACAGCAAGAGTTGCTGTATTGATAGTGCTTTATTTTGTGATAATTCTAGGTAATATTTCTCCAGCCACTGAGTTCTTGGTTTTATTTGTTCTGCAGTCTCACAAACGACCAGTAGATAACATATATGGTTTTATAAGATTGCTTATCACACTGGATTCAAAACCTACAAGACTTTCCAAGCAGACAATAAATAGATTAAGCGATGTCCTTCCGGAGTACTTCTTAGATGTTATGACTGTAAGTATTTATAGCTGGTTAGTTTCCTGTAACTTCATAAACTGTTTGTTATATAGATCAGTTGATTACTTGTTGCTTCATCTTTCTATGATGCTTAGATAATTCTCTACCATTGAAATTGTGGTTTACAAGAATGACAACTTCTAACTCGACTTTATCGAGATTGGCTCCCCGCACCCCCACCCCCCCACCCCCCCAAAAAAAAACGCAAGGAAAAAGCACAAATATGAAAGAAAACTCAGGCTATCAGAGTTGTGATTTGTGTTGTTGGTAGGAACTTGTTCTTAATTTGCATTCTTGGTGGGATTTCGCTCTTAATTTCATTTGCTTGTAGTACCTTCAACTCATGACTTTTGTTTGTTTTTTAACTTTGATGTAGCATATTGCAGAGGAAGATGATGAGTCTTCTAAGATATTGATTCGACAGACGAGGCATTATTACCTCCTTCCTGTTTTTTTCCTACTTGATAGGAGTACCATACTGTTAAATCAGATATTGAAAGTGATGGAATCATTCATCAGTGTTTCAGCGCTTTTGCCTCATCAGGATGGTGCTTTGGTGAAGGATGATTCAAGCAGAATTCTTTCTATAGCCTCTGTTCTCTTGCTTATGCATGGGGATGTTAAGATGCAGAAACTTCTTCTGTCATGCAAGACAGAGATTACGAATATATTGCAAAGCATGCTCACGCTAAAGGTATGACTTAAAACTCTGAGCTGAAAGCTTTCCAATTCTCAACCGAGCTAGCATATAGTACGACTCATTTTGTAATTTATACTATGAAGGTTACTGGTCCCTATGTTTTACTTTGCCAGAGTCGTGGTTATAAATGTTGTTTTGGATGCATAATAACTTCAAGAGCTGCAAGTGTTGCTAGCTCTTGTCCCTTTTAAACCGTGTAAATTGATAAACCGAAACTTTTAAAAAGAGAGGCCTTTAGTGCTGCTTCAAGCTTTCAAGAGTGTTAAATCGTGTGTGACCATCTCATCTAAAAACTTAAACTATTACAGAGAGTATAGTTTTATCTGTTTAATTATGTATCAGCATGCCCCTTCACATGCGAGCCTGCTTCTTATTCACGGGCCAAGCACATGGAAATTCTTTTTGATAATAGGCGGCGGTAGGACTCGAATCCAGGACATCTGCTCTATTCAATGTTGAATAATGTGTGACCATCAAAGTATCATTTACTTTATGTATTTGTGCAATGGTGCTTGCTATGTGTTATGGTAAGAACTAATTCCAAAAAAATTGATGAACAGAACTTTGTGTACTGGTTTGGTCAGTGCAGAAGGGAAAAAGAGAGGAAATGGGGGGAATACTTTGCTGTTTCTATGTTAATTCGACCAACATTAGGCATCATTTTGATGTTCGTTGCATGTAATCAATTTTGTGTTTGCAGTCTTCTGGGGATATTACCATGTCAATTGAAGAAAGACATAAAATTCAAAGTGCTTATGGTAGACTGGTTGCAGCCAATAGCATATTGGAATACGACTAACCTGGAATAGCATGTTCGAGGTAAGTCTGCTTTTCTGCTACCTAGAGTGTGTGCTTGTACAACCCATTTTGTTCTTGAGAAGGCCCTTAAGAGCATTAATTATGAGAGTAGAAAATTTGACTTGCACGAATCAAGAGTCTTAAGCATGTTTAGTAGAACCTTTGTGATGTTTTTCCACAAATGGGGCTCATAATTTAGGGTATACTTTTCTGCTTTATGAATTATTGACCAGTACCAACCTCGCTATTGCATGCACTTGTTAGAGTATAGATGTTGAAGATGACAAAAGTTTGAATATTCTGCAATTTGATAGGGAATATGGATGCAGCATAGTGTGGTTCTATTTTACAGATTGTTTATCTCTGAGGATCCATGCGCATTTACTAAAAACCAGTCAAAAGTCTTCCCTTTTAAATAAAGTAATACAATCTGCAATACAGGACAAAATGTTTCACTTTCTCGATGATCATCGGTTGACATCTTTGGATGGAGTTCATGGTAAAGAAAGAGTTCAGCAACACAGTAGTCATTCAATTTTCTTGGATGTTTATAAGAGATTTCTCAATCTAACAATGGACATGAATCATATGTAATCCATGTCAATTTTCATATAAATGCCTAAATTGCCTAGGCAATGGTATGCTGTACACTATGTCATGCATTTTCATGTAATCTTGGGACTATTTTGTCCGCTGAGACTGATTCTTACTAAGCAGTATTATATGCGTTTATCGCTTGAGTTTTATTCCATTCTGATATATCGTAGATTGGTCAGAGAAATTATGGGACGCATTTGGCAGTTTGACAAACGACCTTCAGTATGTTGTGAGAAACGTAAGTGTGAAGTCTGTTCAGTTGCAAGAGCTCAAGAGACATCTCTGCCAACGGTGAACATCATAAGCCTTGGTAAGTTAACAGTGTAAGCTGTGTTGTCTGTGACTCAATCTGATGTCAACTCAAGTAATGATTCGGATCTGTGACTCAATCTGATGTCAACTCCAGTAATGATTCGGATGCTATTTGGAAATTTGATTTTCCCATCTGCAGGTTTAGGATAAGTTACAGTTACAATCGAGTCTCATTTCGTAGGGTATTCCATTGTAGTCACCACCCACATTTTTATAGTCAGATTTGTAATTTTGTGTTCCTGCCATAATGAGAAAAGGCAGAGAGAGAATGAAGGCATATAGGTATAGGATCCAACAGGGCTCTAACATTTCCTTCAAGCTGTGCTTTGCAATGAATTCTAATAACAAGTTATTTTCGAATGTAAAGCAACTCGAAGACTGATTCAAGGAGTAGTATTTGTATTATATTCGTCAGTTGTTTTTTCCATTTTCTTTCTCACTTCATTTACCTAAACTTCACAGGGTTTTCATTAGGTTCTCTACCCTACGTTTTATCTCCACTTCTTTGGTTTTGTACTTTTTTAGTTATGGAAAGGGCAGAAAAGACAGCGATATGAAGCCACAATGGTATATGATCCTACAAAATACCTATAATGGGCTCTACTATATTTATAAGTTATAACTAGTAAACTCGTCCGCCCTTTGCGCGATCCTATAGAGCCTCATATAATTACATACTAATCATTTTCTAATAAGGTAAAATTGACACAAAATAAGGAGAAAAAAAAAACAAATTATCCATGAAAGAAAAATAAAGCAAATTATACAAGAATCTGTCATAACCGATGCCAAAAATTTGGGGTGTTGCTCTTGTATGTTTTTCATTCGACTTCTTTTTCTTTCATCTCCTTTATAACATCATTTCAAATTGACTTTACTGAATATACTTCACTGCAATAACATCTCTTGTATTACTTTCATTCCCATTTAGATTATAACATTTACAATAGTATACTTTCCCCCACTTAGCAATCATGTAAGATAGTAAACTTATATAACAAGCAAATTGCTCAGATCATATAAATTGTTAAAAGTGTGTGTATATATATATATATATATATATATATATATATATATATATATAGAGAGAGAGAGAGAGAGAGAGAGAGAGAGAGAGATAGATAGAGATAGAGAGAGAGAGAGATTTAGAACTCTTTGGGGAGCCGTTGTGACTTTGAGTATTGTAGGCGGATTAGAGTTGATGAAGTTGAGGGGGCTATGCGTAAGATGAATAGGGGCAAACGAGCCGGATGAAATCTCAGTGGAGTTTTGGAAGAGTGCAGGGCTTGCAGTGGCTCACTAGGTTATTTAATGTCATTTTTAGCCGAAAAGTGGAGGTGGGGCACGATGATTCTTGTATACAAAATAAGGGTGATATCCAAAATTGTAATAAGTATCGGGGTATTAAGCTGCTTAGCCATACTATGAAAGTTTGGGAGAGAGTGGTAGAGCTAAGGGTGAGGAAGAGGGCGTCTATTTTTGAGAACCAGTTTAGGTTTATGCCGGGGCGTTCAACTACAGAAGCCATCCACCTTGTTAGGAGATTGATGGAGTAGTATAGGGAGAAAGAAGGACTTGCATATGGTGTTCATCGACTTAGAAAAGGCGTATGATAAAGTTCCGAGGGAGGTTTTGTGAGATGTTTGAATGCTAGAGGCGTACCTATTGCTTATGTTAGGCCGATTAAGGACATGTATGATGGAGTAAAGAGTCGAGTGAGGACGGTGAGTGGCGACTCAGACCATTTTTCGGTTATGATGGGGTTGCATCAAGGGTCGACACTCAGCCCTTTTTTGTTTGCTCTGGTGATGGATGTACTGACGCACTACATCCAAGGGGAGGTAACGTGGTGCATGCTATTTGCAGATGATATTGTATTGATTGACGAGACGCGAGACGGCGTGAACACGCAATTAGAGGTATGAAAGCAGACCCTAGAATCTAAAGGTTTTAAGATTAGCAGGACCAAGCCAGAATACTTGGAGTGTAAGTTCAGTAGCGAGACTGGGGGGGAGGGGGGAGGGGGAGGGGAATGGGAGGTGAGGCTAGACTCGTATGTCATTCCTATGAGAGGGAGTTTTAAGTAAATAGGGTCTATTATTCAGGGGGATGGGGAGACTGATGAAGATGTCACACATCGTATTGGGACGGGATGGATAAAATTGAGTATCGCTTCCGGTGTTTTATGTGACAAGAAGGAGCCACCGAAACTTAAGAGTAAGTTCTACAGAGTGGTGGTCAGAGAACGTTGTTATATGGGACTGAGTGTTGGCCAGTCAAGATCGCTCATGTCTAGAAGATGAAGGTAGTAGAGATGGGGATGTTGAGATGGATGTGCGAGCACACCAAGTAAGATAGGGTCAGAAATGAGGTTATTCGCGACAAAGTAGGTGTGGCTCCTATTGAGGACAATATGCGGGAAGCAAAGACGCCCCGATGAGGAGGTGTGAGAGGTTGACATTGGAGGGCCTGCGGAGAGGTAAAGGTAGGCCAAAGAAAAGGTGGGTAGAAGTGATTAGGCAAAACATGACGCGTCTTCAACTGACAGAGGACATGACCCTTGATAGGAAGGTGTGGAGTGGAGGATTATGGTAGTACAATAGGTAGTCTAGGGTGTTTATAACAGTAACATTGGCATCCAACCTCGCTTTCTGTGGATAGTAGGTTTTTATGACTAACCGTTGTTTTCTTTCATTGTGGATTACCTTATTACCTTGTTGTTTTTATTATGCTTTTATATGGCTTTTTGGTACTGTCTCTTCTTTTCTATATTTTCATTAATGTGATGCTTATACTTTCTTGAGTCGAGAGTCTATTGGAAACAACCTCTCAATCTTCACAAGATAGGGGTAAGGTCTGCATACACACTACCCTTCCCAGGCCCTTATATCTATGTATATATATATATATATCCTAGTAAACTCTATGTGTCTTTTGATATAAATTTTTTATAGTCACGATTATATTTTAGGAACCAATTAAACTCATTAGAGGTATTAGGAGTAAATTTTATGGGTGGTCTTCAACTTTGTGTTCACTGTGCATAAGTCATTTTTCTTGTTTTTGTTATATAAAAATCATTCGACTTTGTGTTCATTATCTAAAGTCACTTTTGTTTCTTTTGTTACACAAAAATTATTTCACTTTGCTCTATTTCTCACAAAAATAACCTTGGCCAGATTTTATAATATTTTTACTTGAAAAGTCTATTATGTCCTTAACATTATAAATCCTAAATGTAATACCTTCTATATTATATACTATATAAAATATAATATATTTTTACCTAGGTATTTTACTTATAATAAAAATAACTTTATTTTATTTATTATTTTATAATGTATCCATTCATTTAATTTTTCCATGACACTCAGTTTGTTCAATCATAATCAAAGATGAACATATTTTAAATATAAAAATGATAAAAAAATATATTATTTAATATTTATTTAATATAACAAAAAAAATATTTGTTTAACAAATGATAGATTTTTATAGTCAATAGAAATTTTAAAAGAAGTTTCAAACTTATTTGTGTTTAATATTAAATTTTTTTAAAGCTTTATCTGTTAATATTATTTATTTAAAAATATTAAACTGATGTATCATTTTTCTAAATATGGGTATTTTATTTATTTATTTAATTAATGGGTATGACTTGGCAGATAAATCAATGAGCTTTGATTTTTTAATTTTATTAAACATATTTCATTAAGCATGATTAAGAATGTAGACTTGAGATTTGATTTCAACTATCATCCCAGGTGTGAGAAGTTGAAACATTATTCCACTCAGCTTTGTAGATGACTTGTTGCTGTTTTGTAGGGGTGATGTGATATCCATTAAGCTATTATATGAGTGTTTTGATCAGTTTTCAAGAGCCTTTGCAAATCAAGACAAAAGTTCCATATACTTTGGAGGGGTTACATAGGATATTCAGCAACAAATTATCCAATGCTTAGGTTTTTCTATAGGCTCCCTACCTTTCAGGTATTTAGGAGTCCCATTGAGTACTAAGAGACTATCCATAACTCAATGTCGACCTTTGCTGGACAAGATGTTAGGCAGAATCAAGCACTGGACAACTAAATTCCTATCATATGCAGGAAGGTTACAACTGATTAAAAGTGTATTGTTTGCTATTCAATCATTTTGGTCACAAATCTTCCTCTGCCTAAGAAGATCATTCAAGGAATTGAAATAATTTGTAAAAGGTTTCTATGGACAGGTGAAATAGAAAACATGGCCAAAGCTTTAGTAGCTTGAAAGCAATTGTGTTGGCCAAAGTCTTTAGGTGGTTTGAACATTTTTATTTTAATATGGAACAGAGCTGCTTTGATCAAACATCTATGGAATTTAAATAAGAAGGATCGCTTGTGGATACAATGGATTCACACATGCTTCAAGGTAATGCTACTGATAAATTTACTAATGCTATTTATATATCTTGAAAATTACTATTAAGAAATTAAATGTACGAATATATTGTAACAATAATAAATTAAATTAAATTATTTTTATTAAGTAAAATCTCTGGGTAAAAGTATATTCTATAGCATATAATATAGAAGGTATTACATAAATAGAGACTTTATAGTGTCTATGGAATAATAAACTTTTCAGGTTAAAGGTTTGTAAAATCTGGTCAAAGTGATTATTGTGATAACTAAAGTATAGTAAAATAATTTTTGTGTAACAAAAAAAAAGTGACTTTTGGGTAATGAACACAAAATTAAATGACTTTTACGTAACAAAAGAAATAAAAGTAACTTTTGAGTAATGACCACAAAGTTAAATGACCGCCCATAAAATTTACTCAAGTATTAACATCAACTAACATAGAGGCAATCATTCGTGAAAGAAACTCATTATTATAGAAAAATTAGTGAATTTTGCTCGCGCTTCATGCGGTCTTATTAAGCCATGTTTAATTGATATACTAATCATTTTATAATAAGACTAAAATGACGTAAAATAAGAAATAAAAGTAAAGCAAATTGTACAAGAATTCGTCATTGATTTGTGTTGCTGATTTTTATCCTTTGTATTTGAAGATTGCCTCTGTTACGATCATTCAAATTGACTACACATACTTCACTATGACAACAAATCCAATAGTATTTTGTCATGAAATTGTTCACTTTCTTTCCCATTTAAATTATATGCTCAATAGTATATTTTATATCCCCAATCCCCCTCCTCCTTAGCAATCATGAAAGATATTAGTAAATTCATACTTTATTACATGCGAAATAGTAAAGTATTAAACTCAGTAAAATTTTGTTGTGTCTCTTAATATAAATTCTTTAACGCATTTATATTTTAAGAACCAGTGAGACTCGATAGAAGTATTATCATCAACTCATATTGTCCTAAAAAAAACTCATTATTATTCAAAAATCTATTTACATATAATAGGAGAGACAAAGAAAGGTTACGATGACAAGTGACATCACATTAAATTGACATACAAATTTTTTGGACAATTCTCCAATTTTGTTGGAGTTTCAAAATTATTTTAAAAAAATATAAAAACTTTAATGTTGGCAGTTAATCCGATATTTTTTTTCTTTTGTAACAAGAATCAGAACTTCTATGGCAGTTGCTTTCTGCCCATTCAAAAGTTTTATTTTGATTTTTTTTAAAAGGTAAAAACTTGAAACCTGCCATTTAATACTTAATGTAAAAAACTTTGAACTTTCTGCCAATTACAAAAGCAATGACGTTTCTTTCTTTCTGCCAATTCCAAAATGTAGAGTAAACTTTATTTATATATTTAAAACTTATTACTTTTTACACAGGTATATGAAAAAAGGAAAAAAGTAAAACCCCCAAAATTAAACCACACGACTATATATATGCCAAGTGACAGTTACTTTATTTTCTTCTCAATTCACACTCAATTACAATTGCAACTGCTAATAATGAGGAGACTATCCAAGGCAATAGTTACTACAATCTTTGTGCTTTTCACTAATTTTTTCATCTTTGTTTCTTTTTGTATAATAACATACTGGAGAATGCTATTTCAATTAGATTATCTATAAAAGATAAAGTTTTCACTTAATAATATGCAGATGATTATTGAGCAGTTACAATAGATGTTTAATCTTTTTCATATTCAACTTTTCTAAGGATTCTGTTATATATGCATTTAAACATCTTCTTTCTAAAGTTTTTATGGAGATGGTGTTTGTTTTCCATGGGAGGGAAGGAAACTAATGAAAAACTTGAAAACTCTCTCATTTAAGCATGATATTTTGCTCTCTATTTACAGGTTCTAAGTATTGGTTTCTGTAGCAATAAATATTTTTAAGTTTTGTGTGCCGAGTTTTCTGATACACATGAAGGACTTTTGCAAAGTGGCTATTACATTAGTTGTAACAAATGATATTGATGGTCTGAAACCGGGTCAAAGGAAGACTATGTTTTATGCCTTTTAAGAGAAACTTTGTTAACATGTACCATATTGTGTATTACTGACCTATCTCAAATGGCGATAATATATCTGTCTGGAAATCATAACATGGCCAATCATCTAAGGTTGTATTTTCTTGCGAATGCTTTTCTTACTAGCTGTTTTATAATGGATACATGTGTTTACTTATGACTTGAATATATGAATATCACGTACATTTACATGTTAATAAAATAGTAGCATTTGCGATTCCTTTGTTTCTGCGTATTTTACAAGTAATATATCTTTTATAAAAAAATTACGTTTAATATCTCCGCGCAACGTGCGGGGTACAAATACTAGTTATCTGGAAAACCAGAGAAGCAAAATAAAATTACTAAGAAATTTTAAGTAATATCCATACACATACAAAGAGATGGTGAATAACTAACTCCCCTTAATTATCATATACAAAAATTTCATAGTCAACAATTAAAACTCATGGGAAGTATATGCTAGTTTACCCATGATCATTCATAATTATATCTTGAAAATTTTACTTCTAATAATTGGCCACAATTGTCATCAGACAAAATAAAATAGTAGAACCCGAGAAGACAGATACAATCCTCTTTAAAAAAAATTAAACATCTAATGGACATCAATTAAATCATATGTGGCAGATTTTTATATCGAATACTACAACCAGCAATTAAATCTATTTACATACCTATATATTGTAACTATTAAACAAATGATGCTTAAATTAAAAAAATGAAGGAAAAGTTCCATAGAATGGAACCATACATACTGTAATGCCTGGCATTCACAGTGACATTTGATAGTCGCGCACTATACGCATGCAATGGACGCCACTTTTGGTTGATTTAGGTGTTCGGCCTCATTGTCGTGGATATTGGACTTCAGTAAGTAGATTTGATCCAATTTATGTGAACCTATTTTTTCTTTGGTCCGTTCTAAAAAGAATGATTCATTTCTAAATTTGAAAATAATTTTGGTTAAACTTACAATTCTACCCTTAATGAGAATTTTATAATCACACAAATACTCTGACCCCTTTTAGACTTGTTTAGGATCACAAATTTCAAAAGTCTTCATTTTTTCTTAAACTCCGTGCCCAGTCAAACATGTTCACATAAATTGGAACGGAGAGAGTAATATATAGTTTAATTGGTATATATATGTTTGGAGAACAATCTAGCACTCCAGTGTTTTCTCCTTTGGCAATTAAACACATGTTGATGCTTAGTAGCATGCTATATATCTAAATCTCAAAGTTATAACGTAAAAAGATACTTTTATTTTTTCTAACAGAAGAAAGATACAAAATTATTTTCAGAGGAGAAAATGGTCATGCTTTAAATAAATCATAATTAGTCACCTGTACATCATTTGTTTCCCAATTATTTGCCTTTTGAGATAGAGGCAAAAATTGACTTCGTTCATCTTTAAAGTAACCCTATCATTTCTAAAGGGTTATACATCATAGTCTCAAGTTTTTTGGATCGATTAACAAAGCTTACAATATTACGAAAAAGGTTATCTTCTCATGAATTTTGCGGCAATTGCATACACTATTCCTAATATCATAATGGGTGCCAGAAATGCCTACTAAAGAAGAGGAAGTAACGGCCGAAAGGAAATGAAACCCTTTTTTTAGTAATAATGACCATAAAAACCCTTAACTCTACATTGTGTGCGAAATGAAATGAGAAGAAACTAATCAAAATGAAGTATCTTACCAGTTACTATTGAAGTTTCTCGCCGACGATTGATTTCTTCTCCTCCAATAATTTCCTCGTTACCTTGGGTGCCATTGGATTGGAATTGAAAATATGAATGTTTTTGCGTGTACTATGAAATGGTTGTGTTGTAGAAAGCTTTGAATAAAAAATAATAATTGCAACCAAGTTAATAAGGTGCTTGCTTATCCAATGAGGGGTACAAAATGGTTGATTTTAATTAGTAGTGCTTTTTGGACTTACAAAGACTATACTTTGAATTGAAAATGGCAAAAAAAAAGGAGAAAAAAGATAAATAGGATACTTGGCTAAGGAGAGGTGCCAAATCACCTTGTCTATTCCCTCAATTAATATATATATATATATATATATATATATATATATATATATATATATATAGAGAGAGAGAGAGAGAGAGAGAGAGAGAGAGAGATTAATATAATTGTTGTTGAATCAAGTCACTAAATGATTTTGAAGAATGACAAATGTCTTCATAGTTGAACCAGGTCCATCAGGGCAAACATAGACAAGCAAACTAGTGGGCACTAGAAGAGTTCATATGCAGGAGATAAACATCATCTCTGATTTAAGGGGTTATCTCCTAAGCGAAAAGATTGCAAATTGATAGGAAGATGGATTTTGTATTCATATAGGACAGAATCAAGATAAAGGAAGATCAAGGAAGTTGAGATATACTCTAACTCTTCCACCAAGGAAGAGTTGCATCAGATTCTACTTCAACGTCTCAACTATTGATTCTATAAATTGTCGAAGTGTTCCTGCAGAAGAGTTGCGCACATACACAAAAGTGAAACAAGAATTGAAATCAAAATTACTAAAGCAATTTTGCAAGCAGTTCATGTGAAGAATCTCTGTGCGACTCAAAAGCTACTTGAGCCAGTTCGAAGAACCAATTCCATCTGTTATCTTTTGAGTTTAGTTGTTTGTAGTAGGTGATTACAAATTGTATCTTTCAGCTTTTTCTAGAAGCAATTGTAATAGGTACACAATGTTCAAGTTAGAGTTAACTTGAAGTTTGTCGCAATTAGCTAGATGCTAGTTTGCCACAAGGGGATTATAGTTAGTCCTTAAGTTTACAAAAGAGTTTATTTTGTAAATGCTGTTTGGCTCATTGACATAGTGAAGAATTTGGGTAAATACTATTGGGAAGCAGGTCGTGATTTTTTCACCTTTTGAGCCAGGTGTTTTCCACGTAAAATTGTTGTGTTCTTTTATTTCTGCTTTTATTATTCCGCAAACTGTAGAACCTGGTTCTTCTATAGAAACTGCACTCAAAAATTGGACACCACATAAATCACCCCCTTCTTGTGTGGTATTGACGTATAAAACATCAATTGGTATCAGAGCGGGTTATCCTTGAAGAGGCTAACACCTCAGGAAAAGATCAAAATGAGTGCACCACCTGGGAACTGGAAAGGACAATCAACTGCCAGTCCACCACTCTTCAATGGCCAGTATTACTCATGGTGGAAGAACAGGATGAAGGATCACTTAATTGGAGAAGACTATGAACTATGAGACATAGTTACTGACGGTCCTTTAGCCACCATGAAGAAGATTGCTGAAGGAGTAGATGTGCCAAAGACTAGAGCTGACTGCACTGCTGAGGATTTGAAGAAGTGAGAGAAAAATGTTAAGGCCAAAAAGTGGCTAGTGTGTGGACTTGGTCCAGGCGAGTATAGTAGAATTCAAAGCTGCACCATTGCCAAAGAAATTTGGGATACCTTGCAAGTAGATCATGAAGGAACACCTCAAGTGAAAATATCAAGAGGTACTCTACTATACTCCCAATATGAGAACTTCACTATGAAAGAAGGAGAGACAATTCAAGAGATGTATACTAGGTTAACAACACTGACAAATGAACTCAAGTCTCTTGGAATGGTCATTCTTGAAGAGGACAGGGTGGAGAAAATCCTGACTAGGGTCTTGCCAATCTCTTGGGAAAGCAAGATCACTGCTATTCAGGAATCAAAAACATGGCAACCCTTAAGTTGGGCGAGCTAATTGGAAATCTCACTGCCTACGAACTTAGAAGGCAGACAGTGAAAATGGATGCTACTAAGAAGGAAAGAAGTCTAGCATTGTGAATCACTGAGGGAGTAGATCTGGAGGAAGATGAGATGGCCATGATCACTAAGGAATTCAAAAATTTTCTCATAAGGAAAAAGGACATCTCAAGAGGTGGAAACTACAACAAAGCAAAAGCTCCAGAAAGGCCAATCAACAAGGAATGCTACAAATATGGAAAGAATGACCACCACATCAAGAACTTTCCTCAGTGGGAAGTAGAATGGAAAAGGGAGATATCTGAACGTAGGAACAAGAAGAAGGAACTGGTCCAACCCAAGAAAACCACAACAAAAGCTATGGTTACTGCTTAGGGGGAAAGCTCAGATGAAGAATCAAAAGATAGTGAGAATGGAGAACAAGCACTCATGGAAATAAGTGAATTAGATGAGGAATCATATGAAGAACCAGAAGTAAGTATATCCCATCTCAAAAACAAGATAAAGTTCCTATCTAAAGAAAAACTCTCTGAGTTGCTACTTGATTTCATGGATGATTCCGAAGAAATAAACAAAGAGAAAGAACAACTGTCTAAAGAGTGTGTAACGTTAAAAGTAAAGTGCAAGAACCTGGAAATCAGAGCAAGTGAATTTGAAAAAGAAAACACTGCCTTGAAGAACCAGGTTCATCCACTTGAAACAAAGATTCTAGAGCTAAAATCTGAAAATTTAAAACTGAAACTAGGAACTAGCAAGAAGACTGTTGATCACTCTCAACTCATGTTAGAAGATAATGTAGGAAAACTAAAGGATAAGATGTAAATTAAAGATGAACAAATAAGGGTACTAAAAGAAGAACTTGCTAAGGTCAAACATGAGTTAGATCGAACTTGCAAATGGAATAAATCCTCTGATGCCTTGACATGGCTTCAAGAAAATCATAGTAGCAACAAAAGAGGACTTGGCTTTGGGAGTCAACTGTCCAAATGGGATCCCAAAAACAAGTATCTCACTCTTTGTCACGACCGCAAATCCTAACAGGCCGTGATGGCGCCTATCATGGAGCTAGACTAGCCAACCATCACATTACTACGCAATTGTTCTTATTTTAACAGTTCACAATGCAATAATAAACATCAGTCATAATAAAGAAATAGTTTATATAAGTCTTAGCGCCCCAATATAAATCTAAACAAACTCTAAACAACCTCCCAGAACTGGAGTCAATAGTCATGAGCATCTAAGAAAGTAGATCAAATTCTGCTAATATCATAACATATGTCCCTGAATCAAATGCTAAAAACATAATGAGGAAGGGAAGTGGAGAAGCTGTGGACGCTGGACAGCTACCTTGAAATTCCGTACATCTGCTGCAACCAATCAGAAAGGGCTATTGCTCCAAATCGATACCTAGATCTGTGCACAGGGAGTAATGATGAGTACACCAACTCAGTAGTAATGAAAATAAATCACAGTCTGAGGAATATAAAACACACAGTACAGTTACACAATTCCACTAAACCAGTAAAACAACAAGTCATCATGTAGTATTCATCAAATACATAAGTTCAAAAATCAGTTTCCAGAAATCCTTTGAAAACATGTATAATATCAGTATATCTCAGTAAAATGCTCAGTAGAAACCAGTTCAAAAACTAAGTAAATCATAGTTCGAAACTTAGTAAAATAATCATAAATCTACCCCTCGGGCCAACATCATTTCTCGAAACAGTTGCCCCTCAGGCATTCTCTAAATCACTTAGTAACATCATCACTCAGTATCAGCCCCGCGGGAAATCATCACTCAATCGGTACCGGCGCTCACTGGGGGTGTGTGCAGACAACGGAGAGGCTCCTACGGCCCAAGCTCTATAACATCATAAGGCCTGAAAGCCTCCTCACCTCTCCGGCGCTCACTGGATATGGGCTCAGACTCCGAAGGGGCTCCTATAGCCCAAGCGCAATAATATAGGCATGATAGCCTCACAACATAGGCCTGAAAGCCTCACTCATTCAGACACTCTTAATTTTCCCTTAGTCCATAAATATACCGGGTTCTCGACCCAAACAATGTTTCCGTTTTTCAATAAATAGTATCAAAATACTCTGAGTGTCAAAACAATTCATCAGGAAAATACCGATTGTAAAATAATAGCATATCAGTGAGTAAAATATAGTAACACAACCCTCAAGGGGTAAACAAGTCGGCACTAGGCCCCAAACATGACGTACAACCCAAAGCATATCATAATGTATAAATAATAATTAAGCATAAGCTTAGAAATCAGTTTCGCAACTCAATAGTCGCCTAAGTAGGGAATATATTTACAAAGTTTCAATCTTTATATTCCAAAACCCGTGAAAGGGTGCATAGTCCGGGGTTTCATACCCTCAGGACAGGATTTAAAGTCATTACTTACCTCAAAACTAGCCCGAAACTATTCCGCAACACGCTTGCCTCTCGAATCAACTTTCGAAGACTCCAAATCTATCAAGTTCATATTTGTATCAACAATTTATTCTTAAGGAATAAATTCCAATCGAAAATATCAAATTTAGCTCAAAATTCTGAAATCGGTCAAAACCCGACCCCTGGGCCCGTATCTCAAAACTCTGAAATTTTTATACAAAAGTGTTCTTCGTCCTTTTATGAGTCCGTATGTATAAACAACACCAAAATCGGAGCTCGTTTGACCCTTCAAATCGACCTTAGAAGGTCTCAAAATCTCAAGCCTTAAAATCCAATTTTTCTAGTGATTTTCATGGATTTTACACTGATTTTATGTTCTATAATCATCCATAAACGAGTTATTGTCACACCTCCTTTTTTCACTACCCCCGGATTAATAAAGGGTAGTAAGGGAGTTTTTCCACTTTAAGTGACATTATTCGGATTTGGATTTTATTTTAGT
>MDKI01178184.1:0-11305 GCA_005239505.1 Nicotiana paniculata | reverse complement strand
TTTGAAAAGTCATGACTGTCATGTTTTCATAGAGACCTTAGTGCCTATTGCATTTTGTGGTTTTCCTGAAAGAATCTGGAAACCCATCACATAGATTAGTTTGTTTTTCAAAGACTTGTGTTCTTCCACATTAAGGGAAGAAAACCCACTCCGGATGGATCAGAACATTCGTATAACATCTACTAAGATGGAAAAGATATTTCTATGTGGTTTTTTTGATGTGATGGAACACCTTCCAATCCACCTTGTACACGAGGCACGACTTGGAGGGCATGTTCAATACATATGGATGTATCCCTTTGAGAGGTAATATTATAAGTTTCATGTAATTTTCTGTTTTATGTGAATGTTCTTGGCTAACCTGAAAGTATGTAGGACAATTGGCAAATGCAAACAATTTGTTAAGCAGAGGAATAGGATTGAAGGATCTATATGCGAAGCTTATCTTGCAAAGGAAACTTCTCATTTTTGCTCTTATTATTTTGAGAGTAAGGTGAGATGTGCTAGGAATAGGCCCAATAGGAACACGGTCGAATGTGTGAATGATCCATTATATCCGCCTATGTCCATATTCAATCAACCAGGCCGATGTTCTAAGGATGTTAGAAAGAGAAGTTTGAGTGATATGGAGTACAAGTCAGCTACACTTAATGTGTTACTAAATTGTCCCGAAGTTGTACCATTTCTCAAGTAAGTATTGATTTAGTAGTTCCCAAACTATAAAATTTAATGTGATTACATCTCAATGCAACTACTAAAAATATTTGATGTGTCACAGTCACTTCGTGGGTCAATTTGGCCATGATGTTGTATATACGGGATTTGATACGTGGTTCAAACAATTTGTAAGTTTATCCTTATAACATTCTAACATTATGTAGGTAAACAATGTTTGGGAGTTACGTAACTTATGAATTTTTTTAACAATATGTAGGTAAATGATCCAAATAATGGTGTAAATCAATTTTTGAAAGATATATCTTGGGGACCTGGGCTTCAGGTCACAACAATGTCTACGTACATTGTGAATGGTTATAAGTTTCATACAGAGGATTGCTCTAAAAATAAAAATAGCAACAACAACAGGTTGTGGGTTCAAGGAGGTGATGGCAATCAAGTTGGAGATATTGATTATTATGGTGTGCTCAAAGAAATAATTGAACTAGAATATGTAGGTTGGCCATATAAAAAATTGATACTCTTTAGATGCAAGTGGTTTGACCCACATCCAACAATAGGTACAAGAGTACACAACCAATACAGCATAATTGAGGTAATCATACGAGGGAGTATGATCTCTATGATCCTTTCATAATTGCACATAATGTTGGGCAAGTGTATTATGCTCCTTATCCATTGCGGCGGAATAAGTCCGATTGGTGGGTTGTAATTAAAACTAAGCCTGTAGGTAGGGTGGAAATCGAGAATGTGTTAGATGTTGCTTATAAAAACGATATCTCCAGTGTTCACCAAATAGTGGACGAACTTTTAGAAAATGATTTGGAACATCCTGCACACATATTGGAAGAAGTTGATATAGATGAAGTAACAATTATAGAAAAAGAGGAAGTAGAATCAACTAATGAAGCTCAAACTAGTGAAGAAGAAGAATTCTCGGACGAGGAACAATACATCGATGAGCTTTAAAAAGTTGGTTTCTTTAATAACTCTCGTTTTATAGCTAGTTTCTTATATGTTTCAATCTAAATATGTATTATATTATGCAGATGACAGGCAAGGGTAAAGGTAATGATGACCCTACTGGTTCTCGGGGTCGACAAAAGGCTAGTAAGGGAAAGAGAAGGGTACAAGATAATCCTCCATCTTTTCCACCCTCTTCAGAGATGCCGATGTATGCGCCTATGTCTTATCCTCCACCCGATGGCTATTATGAGGTGCCACAGCATCACCTGCCCTACGTCTTTGTACAGACACCGGGTCTTTCATCACAGGGCCATAGGACTGTACGTCCATCATATAGTCCAGCTGCCTCACGACCACATGGATCACATCCATCCGTGTCACAGCCACGGGGGTCATAGCCATCAGTGTCACAGCCACTTGCGGTCGATCCAGCTATGCCGCAATCACAAGGATCACATCCATCTTCATCAGGGACTCCATCTATTTTAGGTTTTCGCCTGCGAGATAGTAGCTCAGACCCTCCTACACCTTCCACACATGCCTCTAATGTAAAAGTTTTGGACGATGATGCTGATGATGATGAAGAGGTGCATCATGATCAGTATGGCAGGATCATCATTGTCCCTGAGGGTGATGGGTAAGAATAATTTGTTATTTTTACGTTTATTGTTTTGTACAGTTTGTACTAAGATATTAATGTGTTCTCCATTTTTGTTAAATTGCAGGTTCATCCCGAGTAATATTACTACGAGGATAATCACCAAAGCCACCAGAAAGCTTTATGATGCCCCCTATACGAGTTGGAGTGAATTCCTATTCACACTGAAGGAGCAAATTTTCAATGAATTTAAAGTATAAATGTTCTTTTAAGAAGTATAATTATTTATATTTATAATATTTCCATATAATATTTAACTTTTGAAATACAGAGCAAGTGTGTATGGGAACAACGCTATAGCACGGAAGTCGCTGCAAATTTTAATCTCAAAGTTCGGAAGCGGTTGTCGCATAGTTTCCTCAAAGCTAGACAGTTCAACAAGAAGCCTGGCTGGTTGCTTCAACATTTATGGGAGGATTTTCAAAGGCAATGGCTTAGCGCAACCTTCTTACAGAAGAGCGAAAAAGGAAAGAAAGCTCGCGCATCCGAGAAGGGAGGGTCCTTGCACACTGGAGGTGCGATCAGCCAAGGGACAATAAAAAGAAGATTGGTACGTAATTGATTAATTTATTTTAATTTTACAAGTATATCTATTCTGTTTATTAACTAAAATTTATGAGTTTTTAGGAAGAGAAGTTGGGGAATCCAATGATGCAAGATGAGTTATTCAAGGAGACTCATATTGTCAAGAAGAAGAAAGAGACAGATCAAGAAAGGTGGGTCGAGGGCCGATCCTTGACTGTACATGTAAGTTTTCACTTTTTATTAAGTATTTTGATTTACCCTTATATAAATTTTGAAATACTAATTCAATGTAATTTTTCTTATAGGATAGCTTCACAGCTGACGTGGAGGAATTCATACGCAGTCAGCCACCTAATGAGTCGGGCGAGGCAATCCAACTTTCGGACGAGGATGCTGAAAGAATATGGATGGAGGCTATTGGCGGTGCAAAATGGGGGAAGGTATACGGGCTTCCTACTAAGAAGTTCCATCGCTGTCACTGTGGAATGCAAGGAATAGGGACTTCCTCGCAAGGCGAGCAACTTCGTGGGGAGAGCCTCTCTGCTATGTGGGAGAGTGTGACAAAGCTTACATCCGAGCTAGAAGATGCCTAGGAAAGAAAAAAGCTTAGAGATGCTCAGTACGTTGGCATGCAAGCTCAGTACCATGGCATGCAAGCTCAGCTTAAAGCTCTCCTAGCTTCTGGAGCTTTTGCGATTCCTCGGTCTCGCGAGTCATCGCCAGAGGATCAACTTGAACGTGAGCGTTCCTTCCGTCCTCCCCGTGCTAGTTCCTCCTTTCCTCCCTGTGATCGTTATTCTCATCCTCCACAAAATGACCCTTCTCATTACCGTCTTGATAATGAAGATTCATCAGACGGTGATGATAATGATGTTGAATGAAACAATCCATGAGTACTTTTATATACTTTGAACAAGACAATATAACTTTGGTCCGTTTTCGAATGGGCTTGTAATAAGTGTTAACTTAGTTTTGTTAGTTTAATGTGTTAGTTCTATTGAACTTTATACTTTGTTGGTTTTAATATTGATTTTAATGTTGTTGTTGTGTTATTGTTGTTGTTGTTGTGTTGTTGTAGTTCGTATTGTTGTTGTGTTGTTGTAGTTCGTATTGTTGTTGTTGTTGTTGTTATTGTTGTAATAGGATTTGGTATGCTGGCAGGTGGTGTAACTGGCAAAATAGGCAGTTTCTTCTAAAAAATACCCAGAAAAGCGATCAACTTTGGTCGCTATTCTATTAAAAAAAATTATGGGCAATAGCGACCAAAGTTGGTCGTTTGGTCGCTAACTAACCAAGATTTCCAGAATAGCGACCAACTTTGGTCGCTATTTTATTAAAAAAAAAATTTCTGAAAATTGGCGACCAAAGTTGGTCGTTTATTTAATAAAAAAATTAAATTGTTGAAATTAGCGACCAATTGTGGTCGCTTTTTATTAAAAAAATTTAAAAATTATAAAATATCGACCAACTTTGGTCGCTATTTTCCAGATTTTAAAATATTATTTTGTTTTTTACAGACCAAAGTTGGTCGCTATATTTTGTATAATAATAAATAAATAAATAATATAATTTAAAAATAGAGACCAACTTTGGTCGCTAAATTTATATTATTAAAATACTATAGCGACCAAAGTTGGTCATTTTTTTATACCGGAATATTTGGTCCCTAAATTAAAGGGACCAACGAAAAAGCGATCAAGTCATTTTGGATGCTTTTTGGTCGCTTTTCGAGGTCGCTTTTTTTCGGATTTTTAGTAATGAGTGTAGTTGACTTATTACATATATATATATATATATATATATATATATATATATATATATATATATATATATATACACACACACACACACACAAAAAAAAAATCTGACTGCGTGAGAACGACCTCAAGAGGGGCTGGTGAGAACGGTTAAGCCATGATTGTGAACGCAAAAGGCCGTAATTATGCGCTCCACGGCCATGGCCGACGTTGATTCGTCAGAAGGCCTTTGTGGCGTAGTACACGCTGTGGTGCCTAGTGAGATCGACCTGAAGTGTCGATGGTCAATCATAGTATACAGGTTAAGGACCGCTGGATAAATCAGAAGGCTTAGTATATATACAAGGGGGAGACCTGATGGAATGGGGGACTGGTTTTTTCTCTCTGAGTGGAAGAAGAACAAAAATCCATCTTGTAAGTAAGAAAAGGTATAGAACCTTGTTACTAATTCTTGCAATGAGCGTTATGGAATCAATAAGACAGATCCTACAGCCATTGATGGTGATCTTTTCCCCTCTTCTTTACTTTGCATCATAGATTAATGGTATCTTGGATGAGACCTCTTCAAATATATTCAACCACTTTCGTAATCTCAATGAGTACATAGGTTTAGTCTCATCCAAATTCTCTTGCTTAATATTCTTAGTCTAGTGTTAATTATCTTTGGCAAGGATTTACCCTCTATCTTCTCAATTTATCTAGTTTAACAAAAGGTCTCGCACTTTTTGGTCAAACAATTTGGTGCCGTCTATGAGGAATTCCTAGCCGAAGCCTTAGCTCCCTCTAGATCCACCAAACCAACCGAGAACGAAATTCTCACGCGAAACCGGAGTGCATCGCGAGCGCGAATCATCACAGTAGGGTTGTGGCTTACATATCAAGTGCACTCATAATAGTGTTTCCAGGTTAGCACCCCGCGCGTAGTAATCTTACCATATAGGACGATGCTTGTATAACTTACTGTTAAAATTATATTCATTTGTGCGCTTGTGGTATAACTCATATTACTATTACCTTGGCTCGCCTGGGACTGAAACAAACCGGGACTCGAACTCGAGGACCCAACGGGTAGAGCAAATCATCTACCCACGAAATGCTCGAGCCCAAATAACGCGAGGCGGGATACGAAGCTGACATCGGGTCCAAAAATTGCAACCGGCAAAGGAAACATGACCAACCTCCCTCGTTCCTCAGCTAGCCAGCCAGCCCAGGTAACAAATGGTTCCCTATACCTTTAATTCGCTCTTCCTTTTACAAAAGGTGAAATGAAAAGCAGGGATGCTCACCACGAGTACACGAGTAGAGAAAAGGGAGAGAGAACTAGCAGTTAACGGCCCTAGAATTCCTCCTCCCAGCAGCGGGAAAATAGAGGAGAACTCCACATCATGCCTTGGCGTAAATAATTGACGAACGACTCATAACGAACTGGCAACAACAAGAAACAATCTCCATAAGCAAGGAATTGTACGACAAACTCAAAAACATCCCAAAGTAGGTAGGACGTGGGTATCAAGAGTTCACCCGTGTGTTCGCCACAGGTGTGCAACGCCTACCCGCCCAGCCATATACGCCACCACACGTGAGCTTCTGAGCAAAAAATTTGTCACCCGCCTCGTCGACAGCCTCTCCAGGCCGAGCGACGAAGGAACTCTATAGACTGGGACTCATCCTGATGAATACATGAACCAATGCATGAAACTTCAATAAAAGGCAAGTTGAACCCGGTGCTCTTACACCACTCCGCGAGTCGCTAAAATTAAACTCGACCTTGCTCGAGTCGCCAAAATCAAATTCAACCTCGCTCGATTCGCCAAAATTAAACTCGACCTCACTCGATTCGCCAAAATTAAACTCGACCTCGCTCGAGTCGCCAAAATCAAATTCGACCTCGTTCGAATTATTCTAACATTCGACTCCGCTTGAATTATTTTTAACATTCAACCTCGCTCGAATTGTTTTAAACATTCGACCTCGCTCGAATTATTTTTAACATTCGACCTCGCTCGAATTATTCCAACATTCGACCTCGCTCGAATTGCTTTCGACATTCGAACTCGTTAGAATTATTCTAACGTTCGACTCGGCTCGAATTATCTTGAACATTCGACCTCGCTCGAATCATTCCAACATTCGACCTCACTCGAATTGTTTTTTCGACCTCGCTTGAATTATTCGAACATTCGGCTCCGCTCGAATCATTTTTAACATTCGACCTCGTTCAAATTATTTTTAACATTCGACATCGCTCGAATAAAGTAAAGTCGACCTCGCTCTATTTAAGTAAATTTAAAATCTCGAGTAAACCGGAGCCACTCCACTCGAGTAAATCAAGTTTCAATCCTGCCAAATTCCCGATTTAAAAACAAGGACTCATCGCAAAAAGAGTCTGAAAACCCCTCTTTCAAGGGAAGAGAGAGGAAAAGAGAAAAGAGCCAGGAACGTATAACCAAAAACAAAGCAAATCCTATTCACAATTTTCATATATATAGCATTTCATAAGAGGCCCAAATAGGCCCAAAAAAAGAAAAAAACAATACAATGACGAACACCACCTAGAGGAAGAGTAAAAAAGAACAAGTACTAAAAGATCACCAATCTCACTCTGTTGCATCTCCGCTGTCATCCACACCGGCACTATCGCCATCAGAGAGCTCATTTCAACCTCGGCACCACCATCGGCCTCCGTTGTCGCGGGGTCATAGCCACATGCAAGTCGAGCCTCGCACGCCTTCGCACGAGCACCCTCAAAAGTGGCCTCGGGGATACTCCCCACTGTCCACAAATCCTTGTAAATATCTCGTTGAGTCTCAGCATGGACCCACATTTCATACAGACGGCGAGGAACAGCCTCAGAGGCAACTTCTTGAGGGGCCTAAGCCAACAACAGGGCCTTATCGGCTTCCAAATCCACCACTTTGTCGCCCACACTCGAGGCATCCCGCTCGAGCTCGCCGATCCGCTCTTTAAGCCTGGCCTCCTTCATCATGGTCGTCCCCCTCTGGCCTGGTTTCTTCCCTCTGAGTGAAAGGAGAACAAAAATCCATCTTGTAAGTAAGAAAAGGTATAGAATCTTGATACTAATTCTTGCAATGAGCGTTATGGAATCAATAAGACAGATCCTACGGCCATTGATGGTGATCTTTTCCCCTTTTCTTTACTTTGCATCATCGATTAATGGTATCTTGGATGAGACCTCTTCAAATATATTCAACCACTTTCCTAATCTCAATGAGTACATAGGTTTAGTCTCATCCAAATTCTCTTGCTTAATATCCTTAGATCTAGTGTTAATTATCTTTGGTTAGGATTTACCCTCTATCTTCTCAATTTATCTAGTTTAACAAAACGTCTCGCACTTTTTAACATATCCTTAGATCTAGTGTTAATTATCTTTGGCTAGGATTTACCCCCTATCATCTCAATTTATCTAGTTTAACAAAAGGTCTCGCACTTTTTGGTCAAACATATATGTATATATATATATATACACATATGTATATATATATATATATATATACATATGTATGTCATATGTATCGAATTGTAAAAAACACATATACAACCTGGCGTCTTACTAGTTCAAGCATCAAATAATCAGAAGGTCAAGGAGGTGCGTAGCAAGTCATGGAAAAAAATACATGGTCTCCTTAATGTTGTGCTTAATAAAAATTCTTAAGATATTAATTAAATTTCTGCAATATACCTAGATCTCAGGAGATATTTAAATTTTTCATACGTTTAAAATTGATTTATATTTTTGTTGCTGAATTTTTTCTTGCAAGATATCCTAAATGTATCTACTAGATCATTGGTTGAGGGAATACAATATTTCTCTCATTTGTTTTGAAAGGTCTCTAATATCATTATTCTAAGTTGCTCTGATTAAAAATGTAAAATAAACGAATGTTTTACAAAAGAAATAAGTTTAATATGCTTCTCAACATTTTAAAACAAATGAATGAAAGATTATCATTCCTCAATCGAAGATCTAGTAGGGGGGCTTTTGGTTAAAAAAGACCTAGTAGTTACACACAATGTTTTGCAAGAATAAGTTTAATTTGAAAATAACAGATTTGGCATGCTAAACTTGTATGGCTCAAAGTAATCAAGCGAGCTTTTGGGACTTCGCAAATCAAATAGTCGAACGATTTTACTGTTTTTTTAGCCAGTATATATAGATTATACAATAATCATTTATAATTAGACATATTTTATATGAATTATACATATATTATAACATATGTTGGCTATCTTAAGCTAAAACTTCAAATAAAATCTTTTAGAATGAGAAAAAGAAAATGAACATTTAAATTTCACAAATAAAAGGAAAACTCTCTCATTTGGAGAGTCAAACAAGATTTTTTAAGGAGAATGACACAGTTACCTATAAAAACAAAACTATTTACCTTTGTCTACCTATTTATTTTTCTACCCATCAAACTAATTACGTTTCCTACCCATAGTAGTTTTTGTGAGAAATTTTTTCTTTATTCTCCAATTCTTTTTTATTTCTGTGCTTCTTTTCTTTTCTTTTATCTTTTTTTCTTTCTTTTCTCCTTTTCTTTTTCCTCGTCTTCTTCTTCTTTTTTTCTTTTCTCCTTTTCTAATTTTATTTAACTTCTTTTTTTATATTCTTTTTTTCTCTTCATAATCTAATTTCATTTACTATTTTCACTATTTTTATTATTCTTTTTTTTATACTATTACTAAAAAAAAATCAAATTGTGTACCAATTAAATGTAGCTAATGCAATCAAAAAATATTAACTAACATATGATACCAGTATAGTATATAGCTATACCAACAGGGTATACAATTATACTCAAAGAGTTAAATTTATTTTTTTTAATTCAATACTGAAATTATATCAGTTGTCAATAAAAATTCTAAAAAATAACTGATATAGTAAATATTTGTTCATCATTTTTTTTAATATAACTAGTATAATATACCTTTTGTCTTTTTTTTATTTTTTTAATTCAATTATTAAAGTGAAATAATATCAGTTGTCACTTGATCTAATTTATTGATATCATACTGACTACTGTCGAACACCATAAATTACATAATCAAATTGTAAGAATCAACATGTGATTGTCATGCAAACCTTGATCTCCTTCCTTATAAATATCAGTACATACTCTACCATCAGAATTCATGTTCAAAGGGTAGCTAAAACATGTTTATATCGGCACAAAATAATTTCAACACCGCAATTTATGTTCATATAAATAATTTCATAATAGAATTCACTTAAAATGCAGTTAGAACAACCAAAAAAAGTTCAAACTATCATATGATACCAATATGACATATAACTATACCAATATGGTATACACTTTTACTGGTTAATTTTCGGTAACTATATGACTATACTACTATTACATAACACACATGCATAAAGAGAAAAATAAAAAATAGTGTACCACATATTAATATAATAAAGTATTTCAAGATATTGTACTATATTACTATTATTAAAAAAAGTTCAAATAATGTACCAATTAAATGTAGCTAATACAACCAAAAAATGATTTAACTAGCATATGATACCACTATAGTGTGTAGCTATACATATATGGTATACAATTGTACGCAAAGAGTTTAAAAAAGATTTTTTAATTAAATTATTAAACTAAAATAATATCAGTTTTCAATAAAAATTTTAACATATTCTAAAAGGACCTAATTGTGTGAGATACTGTTACATTATATAGCATACTATAATAGTATATCATTGGAATGAGCTGTATACCAAAATGATATATTATATACCATTTTGGGTATACAATGCAAATTCTTCTTCGCCAGTTCAACACAATAAATTATACACTATTGAATTAAATACTATATACCAAAATAGTACATAGTATGTTATTTTAGTATATATAGGATTGGTTTACTCTTTCAAATTATAGTAGTATATTGTTGTAATTAATTATATATATTTGAATTAATTATTGTATAACAATACTGGTATACAATATAACATTTTGGTATACAATACAAGTATATCTTCTATGCTAGTTCAACTCAATTCAACGCCCCTCAATCATGCTAAGGAACATCAACTACTTGGCAAACTACCCTCTTATGTTTTAAATGATCTGGCAACATATAGGGTATGTTATGTTTATTTCGTCAAAAATATTAGTACTGAAGTATGTTGTAAGTTAGCCAACTTGGGCAATACAAATGTCTTTAAGGCTTGTAGTTTTTTGAATGATATAACAAACAAGATTCTGTAACTTTTAATATATTATTCATGTTTGTTAAGAAAAAACTCAATTCAACGCGAATGTTAATAATTTACTCTAAAATCTTCACTAACTTGGCTCTTTAAATAGAAATTTAATATTTTAATTATTATAACATCTTTAATAAATTTTAATTGTGAAAAAATTAGAAAAAAGTAGAGTCATATATTAGGTATTAAATTATTTTTATATACAGAAGAAAAAGAAATTTATAAAAACATATTTTCTATTAATTAGGTTTTAATAAAAAAAAACTAGTTTTTTTAGAGTTTGGTATTTAATATAGTATTTAAATTATATTATAAAAATATATGAAAAATATATGGTATATAGTATTATAAATTTATAAAAATATATTTTCTATTAATTAGGTTTTAATAAAAAAGCTAGTTATTTTAGACTTTGGTATTTAATATAGTATTTAAATATGGTATATAATAAATTATAACTAAATCAAAGGACAA